>JAXCLQ010000005.1:2515261-2530806 GCA_035584115.1 Cedrela odorata | reverse complement strand
ATGGCACAAAACGAAGAGATGCGTGGTAGGGAACCAATTCCTGCAGAAGGGAAAAGGACTAGAGCGCAGAGTAAGTCTCGTGATGCACTCAATGAACTCGACATCACCATGGGGAAGGTGACGGAAGGGCTGGCTGATGCGAGGGATCGACTTGACAGTTTGGAGCAAATTGTGGAGAACCTAGAGGGCGGGTTGGCTGCCCAAGGTGAAGAGCTGCAGAAGCTCATCCACAGTTCCAATGATTCCACCGAGGAGAAGCGGCGTCAAGGGCAGGAAGCGTTCAAAGCCAAAATTTTGAGGATTTTGGAGGCCATGCAGCAACAGATGGACTTGTTGCACAGCGACTTGGAGGATGCAAAAGGCGATATTAGCCTTTGCAAGCGAGCGGCAGCCAACGGGGTTGGCTCCTCTCATGGGATTGTTCATACGCCAAGAGTTGAAGCTCCTAAACCTAAGGCGTACGGCGGAAAGCGGAATGCCAAGGAGCTGGACGACTACTTCTGGCAGATTGAGCGGTATTTCGAGGCGATCGGTTTGCGGAATGAGCAAGATAAGTACTGCAACCCTCTACCTTTCCGATCATGCACTTCCTTTGTGGCGTAGAAAGCATGCAGAAATTCAGAGGGGACAGTGCACCATCGACACTTGAGGCGCGCTACAGCAAGAGCTTAGGCGCCAATTCTATCCAGAAAATGTGTCATATAATGCCCGCAAGAGGATGAGGGAGCTGAAGCAAAACAAATCCATTGCGGAGTATGTGGAGGAGTTTTCTGGCCTCATGCTTCAAATTCCGAACATGAGCAACGAGGACTTACTCTTCAACTTCTACGAGGGGCTGCAGCTATAGGCCTTTTCTGAACTCAAGCGGCGGGATGTCAAGGTCGAATTGTTTTCTCTGCGATGGAGACCATTGGGCCAGGGACTGTCCGCGGAGAAAGGCGTTTAATGCCATGGTTAAGGTGCAGGAAGCGGCGGCAAAGCAAACAAGAATGGGAAGCTTGCAGTTGCTCAGCGCGCTTGAGGCGAAACCAGTGCCTAACACTCCGCACAGCAAGGCTCTGATGCATGTCGAGGCATGCATCAATAGGAAGAAGCCGTATGCGCTGTTGGATACTGGAGCTTCGCACAACTTTATCAAGAATGCGAAGGCAAAGCGCTTGGGTCTTCGAGTGGAAAAAGGGAGCGGCTTCCTCAAAACAGTGAATGCGGAAGCCAAACCTCTCGATGGTGTAGTTCGGGGTGTCGATCTGCACTTGGGAAACTGGCGCGGCAAGGTAAATTTTTCTGTAGCACCGATCGACGATTTTGATGCAGTGCTGGGGATGGATTTCCTGTGATAGTTTAAGGTCGTATTAATACCACAATGCGACTCGGTTTGGATAATGGAAGCGGGTCCTTGCATGGTGCCTACAGTAGCAAAACTCACTGCCAACACTACTCTTCTCTCAGCAGTGCAAGGGAAGAAAGGGGTTGGTCGCGGAGAAGAAACATTCCTCGCAACCATGTGGGAGGTGGATGATGTTGTGGACAATGAGGAGCTTGCACCACCAGCAAAAATTGCGCCTGCACGCGCAGAGCACAAGTATGTGAGGCCGGATGCCCAACCAAAGAAACTACCACCTCGGCGGAAGGTGGATCGCAAGATCGAGTTGGCTACTGGGCAGCAGCCTCTCACACCCCATACGCTTGGTTCAAGCTATAAAAGGTGCCCCCCAGCGGCGTACCAAGGGCGCTCTCCAGCGGCGTACCAAGGGCGCTCCCCAGTGGCGTACGAAGGGTGTTCCCCAGCAGCGTACGAAGGGCGTTACCCAGCGGCGTATGAAGGGAGCTCCCCAGCGGCGTACAAAGCTGCCAAGTCGTGGCATGAGCAGACGGACATTGCGCGAGCATATCTCGACAAGGCAGCAAAGCGGATAAAGAAGTGAGCTGACAAAAAGCGGCGGCATGTGGAGTTTGATGTTGGCGACATGGTGCTGGTGAAGATTCTGCCCCAGCAGCACAAGTCCACACACCTACTACACAAAGGATTAGGTCGGAAATACAAGGGTCCATTTCCCATTGCCAAGTGGTTAGGCGATGTGTCATACAAGGTGGAGTTACCCTCGAGGCTTAGACTACATCCGGTTTTCCATGTAAGTCATCTCAAGCCTTATCATGGAGACGCAGATGACCCTAAGCGCAGCAAACCAAAGTGGCAGCCTTTGGGCGTAAACACAACTTTCGACAAGGAAGCGGAGATCATCCTTGATGACCGGATAGTTAGTAGACAAAACTACCCGCCGAGTCGCAAGTACTTTGGCAAGTGGAAAGGCTTGCCCGACAGCGAAACAAGCTGGGAACTTGGGATGACCTTGTGGCGGTTCAAAGACAAGGGTCGTGACTACCATCAGCAGCGCGCCGAGGACGTCACTCGATTAGGTGGGGGAGAATGTCACGCCCCAATTTATGCAGCCCAAGTTACGCCGCAGAATAGGCCCAAATTACGCCCCAGTAGCAAAGCTGTTACGCCGCAGCAGGAATAACGCCCCAGCGGCAAAGCTATTGCGCTGCAGCAGGAATTACGCCCCAGCAGAGTTGTTACGCCGCAGCAGACCATGCAGCAGGATGCAGCGTACGTGCAGCAGGATGTGCAGCAACCTGTGCAGCAGCATGTGCAGCAGATTGTGGCACAGATTCTGTCCAGCCAAGCTTTCCTAAACAAGCTGCACACATTAAGGCTACAGCAACAACTCTTTCCTAAATTAATTAAGGCTACAACTCTTGGCTTATTTAGGAAGTTTAAACACTAAAGAGAAAGCCTTGTATTAAATAGGAAACAAGCTATGTAAATAAGGAAATCATTCTTATATTAGGAATAGGATTCACAGCTTTCATTGTAGGCCATTAGATGAGATTCTAGGGTTAATCTCAGCCCTTTATTGTACATATGTTTCATTATAAATACAGCAGCCGCAGTAGGCAAAAAGGCATTTAAGCTTTGACAGCAATTCTCTACAGTTTTCTGTGCAATCTCTCTTCTTCTCTTTCTTTGTGGTCTTTGTGGTTTTTGGCGATTTTGGGAAGAAATGCTGACTTAGCGCATATTATTCCAAATTTGCGTCTAAGGCCGCACGGAAAAATCAGTCCGTGACACAATGCTCAGTGTAATCAGTTCTCAGCAATAAACTTTCTGTACAATCTCAAAACTCTCTTTAAGTATTTCTTTATTATGGCTTTTCGCATTGGCATCAATGGTATTTGGAGTATTTTTCAGTTGCGGAGAACAGATTTTTTTTTTATATGAAAAAAATACCCCATCATATTTCCAATATTGATACCAATGCTCACTCCAAATTTAACTACTAGTTCAACATTTTCTTAACAATAGCCATTTTATGGTTATACTTGTGAATGACAATGGAAAAACTCAAGCAGTTTCTACTGGTAGTGTGAAGGTCTAAAGAACTTTGGGGAAGGACAAATACAAATTTTGTGTAAAAATTTTCATAAAACGCATCTTTATTATATTATTCTACTTTCACGCCCATTAGTCTGCCTGGCCATGTCTTTGAATGTTGCTCTATTACCTTGTCGGTGCTTGTCTCTGATACAAAAACAGAACTGAGAGGGATATTGAAAGCTGACGCAGCAACTTGAGCAACTTTTGTATGCAAACCTTGACCCATCTCAACACCTCCGTGTGTAACCAAAACAGTACCATCTGTGTAGACATGAACAAGAGCACCTGCCTATAGTCATTAAGAAGATAGGAACACAAATCAGGATTCTGATTAACATGAATAATAATTCCAGATCAGAAGTATTAAGTAAAAAACATAGCCATAATGTAGTGGCCAAATTGTTAACAGGCCAGATAATGCAAAAGAAACCAATGCCAAAAGTAAAGACATTCTGACAAATGACTTGACCACATGAAAAAAAACCAATGCAAAAGAAACCCACTGCAGAACTAACTGTATTAACATGGTTTCAACATTACCTGGTTCATGAGCTTCAGTGTAAAGGATATGCCGAATTTTGTTGGCACCATAGCAACACCACGTTTCCTCCACCGATTGTTCCGATTAAATTCGTCTGCTTCTTTGCGAGCATTCAAAAAGTCACAGGATAATTTCAGTTCCTTCCAGAGTTGGGGCAGTGTGCAGTGTTGTAATAGTTGACCATAATGCAAAATTGATCCTTCACCTTGGAAATTAATTTCCTGAAAATGTTTCAATTTAAAAAAGAAAAAGAAAAATCAGTAGTAGAATGATATAAAATAAAGGTTAAAGACAGCAGCGACCACATAAATAAAAGATAACAAGATTGTATAACATACCTTAATCTCTTCTGGGCTTTTTCCAAGTTCTACTGCAATTCTTTGAATCCAATTTTCAGTTATAAGCATACCTTGAGGACCGCCAAATCCTCGGAATGCAGTATTGCTTGGGAAATTAGTGGAGCAGACCCTTCCCACAATCCTAACATTTGGTATCTCATAGACATTGTCTGAGTGGAACATAGCACGTTCAAGGATAGCAAGAGATAGGTCAAGTGAATTTCCAGCATTATTGTAGATTTCAAGATCCAGCGCCAGCACTTTTCCCTCATTCGTAAATCCAACCTAAATAAATTAAACAGAATCGAAATCATCTAAAGATTTTGATTACATCATGATTTAAAGAAAAATGTAAATCTAAGAAGCTGTAAACTACTGCTGTGGATGCTCAAATCCAAAGGAATTCAATGGTTAGTCTATACTGTGGACTCTGAAACTTAACTAAGTACAAAATTTTAAAAAAAATTGGGCATGCTGCAGAAACCATCTTAAAGATTATTATTAAAGCAGTCGTGCAGTGGAGTAATTAGATGCCAGATTTACAATTAAATTGAGTAATAAATGATACCTTGTACTTTGCAAGAAAACTATGACGTTGCCCAGATATCATCATGTCTACATCTCTGTCTAACGTGATTTTCACTGGTCGATTCAACAAATATGATGGGACGGCAGCTGCAGCAGCAAGGAAAGCTGATCTTGTCTCCTTCCCACCAAATCCACCACCAATTCTTTTGGTTTTACAAACCACTTTTGACATTGGAAGACCTAAAACATGAGCAACGTATTTCTGGTGTTTCTGAGGAGCCTGCACACAGAGAAATATACTGCAATAATTAGATAACAAGAAAGAGAACCATAAGGTAACCATTATTTTCCATGGCAACTCTCTGAGAGATCAGGCATAAAAGAAAAACACAATCAAGTTTACACAGGCATTATGCATAGAAATAAGAAAACTACCATAAGGTACAGAAATGAGGCAGGAGGTAAAAACAAAGAGCAAAAATTTTAATGCAACAAAGGAATCTGAATTGTGAGTGTTTCCATTTTTCAACAAAAAGGTTGTAAATCTGACAGCAAGTTCAAATTATTTTCCTACAAAGTGCAGAAACTAGGAATATCGTTAAGCTCTAGCAGAATAAAAAAAATGGACCAGAATAATTATATAATCTCAAAACCTGACAGTAAAAGACCGAGTAATGCTACCCCGAATTGTAGTTGGATATTGTAAAAACAGGAAGATATGAGACAGAAACCACAACTGAAAAATCAATGCAAGGAAGTGAAAAGAATGAGAGTGATCAAAGGTTGAATTTTGAAGCCAATTGGTATGAGGCTCAAAATCTTTATTCAAGCTGAACTCTGAAAACCAAGAACTCGGGCTCACCCCAGTCATTTACACAACTAATCTCAAAGGACAAACTTACTTGAGTGGAAGAAATCATATGAACTTCATTACCACCATCGATTGTCCAAACAAAACTGCTCTGTGGCTCTAGGTAAAAATGTTCTTGACCACCCACTTGAACTTTTCCCTCTATGACTCTGTCACATTGACCTGACCGAAAACAGATATCCACATCCCCATTTCTCAAACACTTCTCCGTGAGTGGATGAAAACTTTTAGCAGTAATGGCTTCTTCTATCGATAAGATTGCAGGGAGCTGTTGATACTCAACCTGAACTTTTCTTGCCGCAAGTTTTGCATTTTCATGCGTATCAGCAACAACCACTCCTATAACCTGCAGATATTATGCACACGATGGAAACTTTCCATTAAAGAACTCATTGGGTGTTAATAATAGCATTCATCATTGCACATGGAGTCTGTCAATTTTGCTGCATAATAAGGATCATCTTTAGAATTTTAAGAAGTGACATTGCCATGAGTTATATGAAGAAGACAACTTTAGTCAACATAAAAAATTACCATCAATAGCATTTTAAAACACTACAAAAATCCTGTCTGTGAGGTTATAAAGCACACTATTAAAGGAAACAAAAACAAGAACAATCTAAAGTTAACTAAGTTTTGCACCTGACCCACACAAGTGACAAACTCTGAAGCAAATAGCTCCTCATCAGCAACAACTGGCCCAATGCTATTATCTCCTGGCACATCGTCAGAAAAATAAATGCCCACAAACCCAGGTGAAGACCTGGCTCCTGAATCATCTATTGAAAGTATTCGTGCATGAGGTTTTCTGCTTAATACTAATGCAGCATGCAAACCATTAGGAGGCATTGGTGTATCATCGGCGTATTCTGCCTCCCCTGTAACCTGCAGAACGTTATTATACCAACAAAGTCATGGAGATACTCTTTAAAGAAAAAGCTCAACAAAGTAGACAATAGTTAGTGGAAAGCACTAAACCAAAATCTGCAAGCAAGTTAGGATTAAGGCTAGGCAGTATAATCCTAACAGCACTCGAGAAGATTATCCAGTGGTTCTCATAGTGTCCATAGTCCACAAACTCAAATATGTCAGTCAAAATAACATTTGTAATAAAGATATTATGTAAGCACACTACCGTTACTAAACCAAAATGGATTAGGTCTTGCAATAAAATGGTTTAAAATATGTTGTAAATACGAAAATTTACAAGCAGGAGACTGGTAGTTGAAAAAAAAATCAAGCAGCTGCTGACATACCATTACTTCACGTCCTTTAGGAAATTATGTAGTTAATCTTCTCTAAGTAAACATTTTCCAATTCATCTGCTAAGCAAGTATTAAAACTCAGACATTAACTTATCCATGAATTACCCAAGACCAAAAAACATATATGAGTAAACCTCTGATTTTGGGAACCATCCACATAAGTTAAAACCAGATTCTACAAAATCAATTCAAGATAAGTGGAAAAACACTAACATTAATGCAGAATGAGTATAATTATAACAAAATAATGCACATCAACTTCAGCTATCTCAGAAAAGACAAAAGTACAGCTCGATAAATTGATCTTCAGTTCTCCAAATTGACATACCTGAAGTCTCGCCGAAAGATGAACTTCAGGGAAGCCCACAGATGTCCCATGTTTTGTAATTTCATAGTCCTGACTTCCTATAACCGATGGCCGATGAAATGATTGTATAGCTGACAAATGAGTTGATGGTACACTTTCCTTGATGGATTTCTTCTCATCCATTTGATGAGAAACCCATAAGAAAAACTTGAAGAAGAAACTAAGAGTTAAAGATTTTCGAAAATCTACCATCCCACCAGGAGCATCTTCCTTAATAATAATATCAGTTGGTAAGGTTTTCAAAGCACTTTGCAAAAGCCCCTGGGTCCAACACTTCCCTATAATAAATTCTTTTGTTTTCATTGCAGAAAGAGAGCAAGGAGCAACCCCGCCATAAACAATTGATGCATCTGAAACAACCAATTCTTCACCCTTTTCCTCCAGCCAGATACGCATTCCAGCATTTACAATTGCTATATCGTCATCTCTTCGATGAGCCTGCTTAAATTCCTTTACATACTCAAAGGGCCTAGTCCAGGGCAAGAATATCGACAGTAAAATTTCACCACTTCCTAGATCCACCTTACGATAACCCAGGAAGAATTCTTCAGCCAGGGTTGTCCTAATGTTCCCTTTGCAGTCAATGATTCGAAATCTTGCTCTTGAAGCCATCCAGAGAGGGTTCAAGTCTGATATTGGACTAGCTGTGCAAATATTCCCTCCAACAGATGCAACATTTTTTATCTGTGTACCAGCAAACCATTTTATCTGCTCAATAAAAGCTTTGCACGATGATGTTTCATGAGCAGGACGCTCTGTTACAACCTTTCTAAAAGTTTTCAAGAGTTCAGTCAGCCTTACAGCGGCACCTATGTCTAAGCCATCATCCTTGACACTCAACACATTGAGCTCAGGTACATGAGTGATGGAAATCAAAACTTGATACTGCATTCTCTTCATTCTCATCTCAATCCCAACCTCAGTATTACCTACCAATAACTTTGCATCTGGGTATTTTGATTTTAATTCAAGTACTTGTTGAAGTTTTAAGGGTCGATACCACCTAAGCCCTCCAAATCCATTCAAATTCAAAGGATTTAATTTCCTTAACAACAGCTCCGGAGGGAAAATAAGCTCTTTTTCCGTATATGAACTTCCATCTGTTTCACTGTAAGAAACAGGTTCATAAGTCTTGCCACAAGCCAAACTTTCTTTATGGTCGTTTGCATTGCTATGATTTTTCATTCCACATGAACAGGGCCTGCCAGTTGAAGGGCAAACAAACTCTCCTTCTTTAAGACTCATTGAAGACATATTGGTGTATAATGCATCATTAGTTTTAGCAAAAACCCGAAATGCATCAACAATCGGCCTGTAACCAGTACAGCGGCATAAATTTCCAGCAAGGGACTCTTCAATTTGCTCTTCAGTAGGCGGTGTCTGACTTGACCTTAATAATGCATACATTGACATAATAAAACCAGGAGTGCAAAATCCACATTGGGACCCATGAGAGCGTGCCAATGATTCCTGCAAAGTGCAAAAGATGAAGGGACCTCATAAATATATTTGCACCGCAAAAAATGTGTAAAACAAGAAAGAAATAAAAATTTAATATGTAAGTTATAATGATTCCTTAAGAGCTAAATATTTTCAAAATCCGATGGAATAGTAATTATATTAAAACCAATAAAAATAGTCAGGCACAAAAAGAAAAAGCATGAAAAGCATAATGTATATTACTTGAATTGGATGCAAACCATGTTTGCGGTTTCCAATTCCCTCCACCGTAATTACGTGCATCCCTTCTACAGAATACAGAGGAGCCAAGCATGCATTGATAGCATAATGCCTGAAAGAATTTTTCCCAATGATATGATCATGTTGATTTTAACAAGTGATGGTAAGTATGAGAAAGATGGAAAGAACGAGAACTCACACACATTTCTTCATTTTTTTATCATAATGAGAAACCATCACAGTACAAGCCCCACATCCACCTTCACCGCAGCCAAGTTTTGTCCCCGTCAGACCGATATCTTTAATACCAGACAGACCAGAGTTAGATTCTGCCATATCAAATGAGACATTTGAAAAAAGGAAATGACTGATAATCCATATAACCACACTCCACAAATCCAGTTCAGATTGTTAGAGGAAAAAGACCTGATTTATCAAGCCTAACCCACATAAACATAATCTTCATTGAAATTATACAACTTGGTTATGGTAGCCCCAAAATTCAAAACATCAAACTTTCTATTCAAATATACAGCCTACACACAAAGGAACAAATAAATAAATAAAGAACAAAGATTAAGCCTTACCCA
The DNA here is from genome assembly GCA_035584115.1 of Cedrela odorata. Taxonomy (NCBI): domain Eukaryota; kingdom Viridiplantae; phylum Streptophyta; class Magnoliopsida; order Sapindales; family Meliaceae; genus Cedrela; species Cedrela odorata. The sequence continues at coordinate 2,521,187 of JAXCLQ010000005.1, read as the reverse complement.
CATGATCTCAAACTTAGCTAAGGACATTTAACATTCGAACACAATCTATTTCTCTACTTCTCCCCCAGCTATTTTTATGGCAGCTAAACAAATTTCATAAACTCAATCCAGTTCAAATCATAAGTAAAAGTAACGAAGTTTCTTGATTGATTGATTAATCAATTCATTCATTGTTAAATCCTAAGCCCCCAAAAAGCTTAAGGGGCTTTGTTCAAGATTCAAACTTCCCTTTCAATATTTTTCCATCCCAACAAATTTTCCAATCAACCAAACAAAAAGTCAGATATCAAAACGATTACCTCTAAGATACTCGAGAAGAGTCAAGTGAGCAAAGCTATCAGGCAAGACTTTACGAACTCCATTAACGTATAAGATTGCCTTCTTTGTCCATTCCTCCCCCATTTGATCCATCTCTTCCTCGTTCTTTACTGAACCCATGTCTGATTCTTAATCCAAAGCAAGATCTCAAACGAACCCAGAAAAGAAAACCCTCGATTAAAATCAGGTTCTCTATTGGATCCAATAGCGATAGAGCAGTAAATGCAGAAGCTTGATTTCCTAATTTTATTATTATTGTAAGTACGAATTACTTTTTCTTGTACATTTTTGTCTTGGTTACGGAAACTTTCACTTGTAAGCGTTTGTTGAAACGGGGGATATGTGGATATTTTTATATTGGAAATGGATAAGTTAAAACTTCAGAGCTTGGACGAGATGATGATGTGACGATAGATTACGACAATTGTCTGAGTTGATTGATTGAGAAAGAGAAGTCGTACTTCGCTTTTTTTTTTTCGTCGAACTCCAATTTGAAACATTCTGCCGGTAGTCACACGTTTATTTGTCACGAAGGATAGATTATAATAATATCCTGACGATATAAAATATAAAATAAAAATAAGGAAGAATAAAATTAATAATTTAAAATAAATTATAATAATATAAAATAAAATTATATGTAATATTATATTATATTTGATATATAATAAGATAATATAATATTATATATATAATTTTATTTTAAAATTATTTAAAATAAAATAAAAATACTTAACTCTTTAAATAATAAATTAAATTAAATTAATTAAATTATAAATAATATGTTAATAATAATTTAAATAATTAATATTATATTAATAAAATTTTACAAAATATTTACCACTTGTATTTTTAACTTTGATACAATAATTAGCATTGAAGTAATGTCTTATCTCAACTTTTAGTTGAAATAAAAATAAGCATAATTTGTAACTATTAAAATAGATGTTGGAATGTATGAGGTGGGCTTTAAAATGTTGAAATCAATACTAAATTCTCATTATTATGTTAAACAAAGAGAAAAAATGAAAAGAAGAGAAATAGAACAACACTTTTTTATTTTATATTGACTTAAAAGACTAATATTGCAATAAGGATGGTCATAGTGACACTTTTTTATTTAAAATGTCGAAGCCATATTACTTGATTGAGCCATAAATTCTTGCTTATTTGAATTCCAAGAGAAAACCCCTCCGCCAAAAGGAAAAAACATAACTAGAAGTGCTTTTAGAATCATCAACACAACCAGCCCAATCATTATCAGTATATCCAATCAATTTCAAGTTACTAACGGACTTAAACCAAATTCCAAAATCAAGTGTACCCTTCAAGTATCTTAGCACCCTTTTAATAATACCAAAATGAACTTCACTAGGAGAATTCATATATCTTGAAAGCATACTTGCAGCTAACATCAAATCTGGCCTCGATGATGTCAAATATAGCAAACTTCCTACTAAACTTCTAAAATTTATAGGATTAGAGAGTTTCTCACCATCATTCTTAGAAACTCTTAAATTCAAATCTTTATTGTTGTAGTCGCCAAGGCGATAATGTCATTTTTTTTCTTTCTTCAACTTTGGCATTTAGAGTATGATGACATATAAATTCACCATTCAAAAATAATGTGTTGTCAATCATTTTGACTCTTGCAATCTCTACTTCTTGTAGGTCCTCAATAATACATAAATGATTTTTAAAAAACACAGAAAATTTATTATGCAACAACTAAGCAATACTAAGCAAGTTTTGAGATAATCTCGAAATAAATAAAACATTAGAAATTTTCTTTTCACCTTGCTTAGTATGCATAATGACAATACATTTACCTTCAACTAGTATCGTCTCTTCTTTGCCAAGGAACACTTTTTTCTTTATAAATGAATCAATGTGGCTAAAAAGACTAATATTTTTAGTCATGTGGGTGGTGCAGTCACTGTCAATAAGCCATAAGTTTAAATTTGTTTCAACAACATGAGAAGCTATAAACAAGAAAGTTGTTTCTTATTTTTGATCATCTGCAAGATTTGCTTGTTGCAGGAGCTGTTGAGATGATTTGTTTTACTTGGCATGACAAAACCTCTCACTATGACCATCCTTATTGCAATAATCACAATGATAAATTTGCTTATTTTTAAACTAGCAATTTTTTTCATCATGGTTGGTTTTTTTGCAAAAACGACAAAGAGGAAATTTCCCCTTACTTGATGCTCCTCATTTTCCCTTGCTCCCCTGATCTTCAGTTGCCGTCTTATTATCTTTGGCAATGGGGTTCTTGTCTTTGAACGTGGCATTAAAGGCACCTTCAACATGCTCCTTATTACGGATTGTATCCCTTTACTCTTTGGCTTGTAATTTGCTGATTAACTCAACTGTAGAGAGAGTAGTCAAGTCACATGACTCCTCTATAGCTGAAACCTTCGACTCAAATCTGTCAGGGACACTAACCATTATTTTTTCCACAACCCTTTGATCTGGAAAATCTTTATCAATTAATCTGATTTGGTTCACAATAGTCATCAATTTGGCAGTGTACTCCTTCACAATGTCTGAATCATTCATCTTCAACATTTCAAACTCTCTTTTAAAAGTTATCAATTTGATAACCTTCACCTTTGTGCTTCCTTCAGACTCCTCATTTAATTTGTCCCAAACCTTTTTTACCGTGTTACAATCAATAATCCTAGCAAAAATAGGATCTGATAAAGCAGCATGAATACAAAATAAAGTCTTGGGCTTCTTTGACCTCTTCTCCTCGTGTTGTTTTATTTGACTCAAGGTTGGACTTGCTCCCAATGGTGGAGAATCAGCATCATTCAAAACAGATTCCCAAAGACCAAGTGCTTTGAGATAGAATTGCATTTTAACCCAAAAATGGTAGTTTTCACCATTAAATTGTAGAGGAGTGGAAACACCAAAATTAGAAGACATGCTGTAACGTGTAAAATTGAAATTTTCTTCTCTCAAATAAAATCATAGCCCTTTAAATCTAAGGCTCTGATATCATTGTTAAAGTCAATACTAAAGTCTCAATGTTATGTTAAACAAAGAGAAAAAATGAGAAGAAGAAAAATATAGCAACACTCCTTTATTTTATATTGACTTAAAAATGAAGAAGAGAAACTGAACTTAAATACATAAAATCTAAACTGAAAAACTTTAAATATTGGATATGTCAAATATTTGAAAAAAACAAACTTCAGTTGAGAATGAAAATATAAAGTAAAAACATAATAGAAAAAATTAAACCACTTTAATTTAATTAAAGAGAAAACTTAAAATCTTAACACAAAATACTGAAAATTTTAAACTAAATGATTCCAAACTTCATCTTAGTATTAATTTTATATTTTTATTTTTATCTTAACACTTGTATAGCACACCAAACAAGCCTTTATAATTATTTTTTAAAATTATATATATATATATATATATAATTTATTGATAATTCATTAACTCCATATAAAACAAAATTTGGGCTACAGGCTGAGCCTACGCGAAGCCTTTTTCAATAAAATCAATACAACAATTTGTATTTTTGTATATTTGTTCAACCACAACCATTTTAGTATTTTCGAAATTTTTTATATGTAATTTAAAATAAAATTTATAAATAATCATTATAAATAACTATTATAAACAATAAAGATGAAATAAGTAACACACAGTAAAAAATTTCAAATTAATTGAAACAAAAAATTACGGATAAAATAGAATAATTTATTATAATTCATTATTAAAAATGAAATTACAATTTCTTTCTAAATATAATAAGAGTACAATTATAAAATATTCTCTCAAGTACTAAGAAAATTACACTAAAACATAATGTTTTGATATTTCTCTTAAGAAAAAATTGAGAAGTTAATATTCTCTTAAATATTAAGAAAATCACACTCAAATATAATGTTTTGATATTTCTCTTAAGAAAAAATTGAGAAGTTAAAGGAATTAAGAAAATTAAAAAGAAATAGGTAAATAGAGTAAGAATGTCTTCTATTTAAAAGTAATTCATAATCAATTAATATTGATTAATGCATGTGAAAACTCTTCCAACTTTAACGCCTTCAACTTTGAAATTTAATTTTTAAAATTAAGTCACCAACTTTAAAAATATTCACCTATATGCAATAATTTTAAAATCAAACTCTCAATATACCTACGTAACCATCCTAGGTATTACAAAAACACAGTTCAAAACTTGATTACATTTCAAAGACATAGTGAAAGAATAAAACTATATGCAACAAATAAAGTAGCCTGAACATCAAATATTAAAATTCATCTTGATCAAGATTAGCACACTCCATTCCAACAAAGAGAATGACTCTTTGTTTGTTTTCTCTCAAAACATACAAGTAGACTAACTGATTAAAGACTACTTGATAACCTGTATTGCATTTATTAGGATCAAATGTATTACTCCAAAAATAAGCATAATATACAAATCTGAGTTCCAAGTTTATGGTTTTAAGCACAGCATTTTCATCCTCGAGCAAACAAAATTGGAACCTTCCTCTAGAGAAATCAGTCTCTATTCTTCTAAAAGAAAGAACCCCGTTCTACTCCATCTTCTAAGTAGGGAGCAAAGTACCAATAAGATGATAAAAGCGTTGTCATAACTTTTCAAAATATTTATTTGCGATCACCAAGTTGCCTGTATCATAAATAAAAATAAAAGCAGCTTCTTCCCTACTTATCTCATATTTCCATCTCTCTTTGTCATCAGAGTCATCAAGTGCTAATCCACGGACAATAATCAGTTGTATTTTTTATCCTTTGGGTGCATGATTGTCTAGTGACGCATACCAAACTATGGTTTTGCTAGTTATCTTGTAATACCTGTAGGTTTGGATTAAAACAACATGCATGGTTTGTACTAATACATACAAGCACAACAAGAAGTATTTTGAAATTTTCATGCATGTACATGTTTAAACAAACCCATAAATTGATATTTCAGTGTTATATAAACTAAAACAAATTAGTTTTAGAAACATACCTCATCCCGGATATTGTAATATAGCTTTAGAATCTAACATTAGGTACTATTTTGCTGGTGTGGACTCCGAGCAGGTAGATGAGTTATTTTGATAGAATGAAAGACTTCATGGCTAAGCTTGTTTTGTTCATGTCAAACACAAACTCATTTCTCTCAAATTCTATTTTTCCTTTGTTTTGTACGTGCCTTTGTAAAATGAGAAGAAAAGTTGCTTTTATATGTTATGACAATTTTATCATTGCATGTGTAAACTTAAGGACACAATTGTCCATTTACCTTGATTTGTTTAGAGCATTATGGCACGCACTATATATACACCAAAAAGCAACACAAACATCATTATGACACATGTTTGTTACTATTGCCGAAGCATACAATACTAACTCTATTTCTTTTACATTAAATATATACATTTAATTATATTAATTTATTTACTATAAATAAATAAATAATAACACTTAATTAATGCAAATTTGGATAGGATTTTAACTTTAATTTTTTTATCATTTTAATTCAATAATTAAATATAAAAATAAATCATTTGATTTTTGGAATTATTCATATTCAAAATATTTCAATAAATATTAAAGATATTAATTCCAAAAT
>JAXCLQ010000005.1:2496310-2515161 GCA_035584115.1 Cedrela odorata | reverse complement strand
GCACATGATCATTGAGAACTTTGGTTGCAAGAGTTGTACCGAAGAGATACGAAGGAGTTCGTGTCCATCCATGTCCACAGATAAACCTCAGGAGAGCCCACAGATGTCCCATGTTTTGTAATTTCATAGCCCTGACTTCCTATGACTGATGGCCGATGAAATGACTGTACAACTGACTAATGAGTTGATGGTACACATTCCTTGATGGATTTCTTCCCATTCATTTGATGAGAAGCCCATAAGAAAAACTTAAAGAAGAAACTAAAAGTTAAAGATTTTTGAAAATCTACCATCCCACCAGGAGCATCTTGCTTGATAATAATATCTGTTGGTAAGGTTTTCAAAGCACTTTGCAAAAGCTCCTTGTTCCAACTCTTCCGTATAATAAATTCTTTTGTTTTTATTGCAGAAAGAGAACAAGGAGCCACCCCGCCATAAACAATTGATGCATCTGAAACAACCAATTCTTCACACTTCTTCTCCAGCCAGACACACATTCCGACATTTACAATTGCATTATCATCATCCCTTCGATATGCCTGCTTAAATTCCTTTACATACTCAAAAGGCCTAGTCCAGGGCTAAAATATCGACAGTAAAATTTCACCACTTCCTAGATCCATCTTACGATAACCCGGGAAGAATTCTTCAGCCAGGGTTGTCCTAATGTTCCCTATATAGTCAATAATTCGAAATTTAGCACTGAAGCCATCCAGAGAGGGTTCAAGTCTGTTATTGGACTAGCCGTGCAAATATTCCCTCTAACAGATGTGACATTTTTAATCTGTGTACAGACAAACCATTTTATCTGCTCAATAAAAGCCTTGCATGATGATGTTTCATGAGCAGGACACTCTGTTACAACCTTTCTAAAATTTTTCAAGAGTTCAGTCAGTATTACGGCAGCACCTATCTCTAAGCCACCATCCTTGACACTCAAAACATTGACCTCAGGTACATGAGTGACAGAAATCAAAACCTGATACTACATTCTCTTCAATCTCATCTCAATCACAACCTCAGTATTACCTATCAATAACTTTGCATCTGGGTATTTTGATTTTAATTCAAGTACTTGTTGAAGTTTTAACGATACCACTTAAGCCCTCCAAATCCATTCAAATTCAAAGGATTTAATTTCCTTAACAACAGCTCCGGAGGAAAAATAAGCTCTTTTTCTGTATATGAGCTTCCATCTATCTCACTGTAAGAAACAGGTTCATAAGTCTTACCACAAGCCACACTTTCTTTATGGTCGTCTTTGTTGCTATGATTTTTTTATCCACATGAACAGGGTTTGCCACTTGAAGGGCAAACAAACTCACCTTCTTTAAAGACTCATTGAAGACATGTTGGTGTATAATGCATCGTTAGTTTTAGCAAAAACCCAAAATGTATCAACAATTGGCCTGTAACCTGTACAGCGGCATAAATTTCTGGCAAGGGACTCTTCAATTTGATCTTCAGTAGGCGGTGTCTGACTTGACCTTAATAGTGCCTACCATTGACATAATAAAACCAGGAGTGGAAAATCCATATTGGGACCCATGAGAGAGTGCCAATGATTCCTGCAGAGCATAATGCAGATGCAGGGATCTCATTAACATATTTGCTATGCAAAAAATGAATAAAACAAGAAAGAAACTAAAAATTAATAAACAAGTTACTAATATCCAAGAAAGTTAACTATTCTCAAAATCTAGCGGCATAGTAATTATGTTTAATACCAATAAAAATAGCTGGGCATCACAAAATAAAAAATTCCCAACTCCCTCCGCCATAATTACGTGCATTCCTCCAACAGAATATAGAGGAGCCAAGCGTGCATTGATAGCATAATGCCTGAAAGAAATTTTCCACAGTAATATGATTATGTCGATTTTAACACAGGATAGAAAGTATGAAAGAGAGCGAAAGAAAGAGAACTCACACACATTTGTTTGATTTTTTATCGTAATGAGAAACAATCACAGTGCAAGCCCCACATCCTCCTTCACCACAGCCATGTTTTGTCCCCGTCAGACCGATATCTTTAATGCCGAACAAAGACCAGAGTTAGATTCTGCCACATCAATAAAATAAATGAAAAAAGAAAATGACTGCTAAACCACATAAACACACTCCATAAATCCAATTCAGATTATTATAGTCAAAAGAACTGATTTATTCAGCCTAACCTACATAAACATAATCTTCATTGAAATTATACAACTCAATTACGGTGGCCTCAAAATTCAAAACATCATAAATTTTCTATTCAATTATACAGCCTATACAAAGGGAAAATAAAAATAGAACAAAGATTAAGCCTTACCCACATGATCTAAAACTTAGCTAAGGTGATGTAAAATTCAAACACACTCTAATTTTCTACTTCTCCTCTGGTATTTTTATGGGAAACTCAACAAATTTCATAAACTCAATACAGTTCGAATCACAAGTAAAAATAAATCCTAAGCCCCAAAAAGATGGGCTGTGTTCAAGATTCAAACTTGCCCTTCAATTCTTTTCCTTCCCCACAAATTTTCCAATCAACCAAACAAAAGTCTGATATCAAAACGATTAACTCTAAGGTTCTCAAGAAGAGTCAAATGAGCATAGCCATCGGCAACACTTTACGAACTCCATTCACGAACAAGATTGCCTCATTTGTCCATTTCTCCCCCACTTGATCCATCTCTTCCTCGTTCTTCAGCGAACCCATGTCTAATTCTCAAACCAAAAGAATATCTCAAAACAACCCAGAAAAGAAAACCCTCGATTACAATCAGATTCTACATCGGATCCAACAATGATAGTGTAGTAAATACAGAAGCTTGATTTCCTAATTTTATTATTATTTTTAGTATGTAGTCTGTTTATTTATAGTTTTGTTTTGTTTGAGGAAAGAGTTACCCGAAACGGGAATATGGAAATGGTTGAGAAAGAAAAGAAAGAAGGAAAGATAAAAGGGCTTTTAATAGGAATAGTCATTTTTTTTTTGTCCAATTATAGTCACTTTATATTCATGAATAAAACACATCTTTTATACTCATTTTACTTTTATTTTTTTCATTTATTTATATTTGTATCAATTGTTGTTATATATTTTGGAGATAAAAATAATAAATACGAAATTATTAATTGTTGAATGATTACATTGATAAATTATCAACAAAATTTGAGCAAATATTCAAACCGATTTCAATTACGATAATTAGAGTTGCTAAAATAAAACAAAATAAATGTTATATTATTATTGAACAAGTATAGATTAATACTGTACTTTATCATATCCATTTTATGTTGTCATTGTATTGATTTTAGTTTGCTTAGATAATGCATGTTAAAGCTTAATAATTATTATTAAATTAATTTTATTTTATATTGAATATGATATATTGATTTCTAACACAAAAAATACTCGTTAATATATCAAAGAAGATGATAAACAGTATCATCTCAACGAATTTCATCATTCTTCGAAGTTTTTTGTCTCTACTCGACTTTTTTTGTCTTTCCTCGACGTTTTTTATCAAGTGGAAAAAATCATCGAGGTATGATGAAAATCGTCGAGGGCGATAAAATTTGTCAAATAATTTCGTAATCTCTATTTTTAAAATATGTATTCATGATAATTGTTATATTTTGCATATAAATGACAGACGTTTACTTATTGATTGTATCCGAAAAGTCGTAGGATAGATAACCAAATGGTAACGAGGTCTATAATGATGACAAAACCTTCGGTTTATCGGTTGATCAAAAAGTAAAGTATGCAAAACTCATCAATCAATTATATTATTTACTCCAGATAAATCCAACTGAGTTCAATATTAAAACAAGAGCAATATATAGACATTGTTTGCCATCAACATCATTTAATTTAAGTCTGTCTGATATAGATAATGATAGAGATGTTGTGTTCTTCGTTGGAGTTAATAGCCAAATATCTACATTTAAGAGGTTTATACCTCTTTTTGTCACATTCACTCATAGAGAAGTTGCTCCCACAACACAATCGCCTGTTGTTCAACATGTACAGCTGTCCATACAATGAGTACAAACAAATTTTATAAATCCATTTGCTTCTTCAAGTGGTAGTAACCAAGTCAGTTTCATGCTTCCTATTACCAATATAAATGTACCATACTCACTGGTGCGATATATCGATGATGCAACATGGAACTACTACGAGGGTTGGTTTGAGTAAGGTTTAAACAATAATGAAATATTTTAAACACCTGGCATAAGTGATGTCCCCAAGACTCAAGGCACAGTGCTTGCAATGATCAATCACCTTCTAATGTTGGTGCTTGTGAAGAGCCGAATCCGTCGTGCTATGATCCGCTTCAGTGTTTGCCTCCAATTCCTGCACCAGTGACTTTTTCAATAGATTATTTTTCAAGTTCCGTAGATGGTGGTTTAATAGTGATAGAAAAATTTTATAAAAAGAAAGAGAAATTACGTCAGGATTTGAGTCTCCTTATAATGAAAAAAAACTTTCAATTTAAGATTTTTCGATTTACACCGAACGGCTTTGAAGCTAAATGTGTTAATGAAAGATGTAAATGGCAAGTCCAGGCAATATTGGTGTCCGAGAACACATACTTTCAGGTGAGGTGGATTGACGAGGTGTACACGTATTTTTTGGTCTAATTGTCTAATGGACATCGTCAAGCTAGTGCTCAGTTTATTGGTGAGCTTATAAAAGATAAATTTACATACTACAACCGACTGTACACACAAAAAAATATTCAAGTGGATATTCAGAATGAATATGGGGTAGTTGTATCATATGTAAAGGCTTGACGTGCTAGAGAAACAACATTGATTTTAATTTGTGGTGATCTTGTAGATTTATATAATTTATTGCTATTATATTGTCATGTATTGTAGTCTACCAATACTGGTACTATCACACATATAAAAAAGGATTCTGATAACCATTTTAAATATTTTTTTATGGTTCTTGGTAGTTGTATCAGTAGGTTTTAATCTTCAATTAGACTTGTGGTTGTAGCTGACAGCACATTTTTTAAAGGAAAATATCATTGAACACTATTTGTGACAGCCTGTAAAGATGGGAATGATCAAATATTCCCATTGGCTTTTGGTATTGGAGATAACGAAAATGATGACTCATGGTTGTGGTTTATGCAAAAGCTACAAGGAGCTATTAGGGAGGTACAAGACTTGGTGTTCATTTTTGATCGGCATGCAAGTATTCAAAAAACAGTGCACATTATTTTTCCAGATGCTACATATGAGATTTGTTGTTATCATGTTTCAGGAAATATACATGCGAAATTCAATACAATGAAGAAAACCGATACTGATAAATTTATGAAGACTTACTTTTTGTCGGAAAAGCATATCTTATTAACGATTTCAATGATCAAATGTCAAAGTTAAGGCGCATTAACCCTGAAGCAACCAAATATTTAGAAGAAGAAGTTGGAAGTTATACGTGGGTTCGAGCTCATTTCAGTGGTAAAAGGTACAATATAATGACAACCAACATTACAAAATGTCTTAATACAATATTACATCAAGTACGTACATTTCCCATTACGTCATTGGTAGAGTATTTAAGAAGTTTAATGTAAAAGTGGTTCTATGAGATGATAAATGAAGTTTGCGAATTGGAAACACCCTTCACAAAATGGACTCAGGAAAAAATTACTAAATAGACGAATGCGGCTAGAAATATGATAGTTTAGCTTGTTGAGATAATGTGGCTTGTTGATCAGTTTAAGTATCAAGTGAATGATAGAGAAAGAGGTGCTGTTGTTGATCTAAACAACAAGATATGTATGTGTAAAAAATTTGATTTAGATCAACTCCCATATGCACATGCACTAGCAGCCTGTCGACATGTACGATTTCAACATGTCCAATTTTGTTCCCAGTATTACGCTGCGAACACACTTGTTCTCACTTATTCAGATCTAATCCACCCCGTTGGACATTAGTCGGATTAGCTTGTTCTAAATGAGTTGCAAAGATCAGTTTTATTATCATTCATCAGAGTCTAGAGTCAAGCCGACGTCAGCAATAAAGAAGATATTCTCAGGGCAAGGATGTACAATGAAAAAAGTGTTCTCGGTGTAATTAATATGGATATTACCAACAAATTTGTAAAAGCTTCGTACTGTTGCATCCAAATTAGATAATTTCAGTTTGAACTTATATTGTATTGAGATAAAATTATCAACAGTTGTTTAAAAATGCATACTATAAATTTCAACGAATTTTGTCGAGACCGTTATATAATCTCAACGAATTTTATCTAGATTTCCAATATACATGTTCATATTGATGAGTGCATACTGGAAATCTCGATGAAATTTGTCGAGACATTTTTATAATCTCGACGAAATTTATCGAGATTTCCAAGATGCATGTCCATATTGCTGAGTGTATACTGAAAATCTTGACAAAATTTGTCGAAATTATATAACGGTCTCAATGAAATTTGTCAATATTTCCAACATGCATGTCTAAATAACATTTTCATTTATGTTGTTTAACAATTCCCACAAGGCCATTGTAGATCAATATTCCATATGTCTAAACAAATGTGGTATATATAGATGACAAAAATTTTAATAACAAAATATTTTACATATATTGATAACAAAATATTTACATAGGTCTTGCTAGCATATATCCTAACATATAAACTAAAGGTTATGTTAATCCTCAAATGAGGTGCATCTATTGGCTCAAAATAAAAAATTTTACCTTATTCTAAAAACTTAATAAATTTATATACAAAAATGCCACAATCACCCCTGTTACTATCCTATTGCAGAACAATATTGCGTAATCTACGCATGACAAAGGGCGACTCATCAACAGACACCTCTGGTCTAATCTCATAGAATTCACTTTGTCATAGTAAAGATGGTAGAAGGGAAGATAGACATTAAAGGTAGTTCACCATAAAGTCATCCTTAGTTGTTGCGAGATATGAATCATAAACATCGATCTAGTGCCTCACCAAGTCAACTGTAGCCATAACCCAGTGTTTTTGATCCACATTGACCGAAAAATACATAACGTCCACGTCATACTAGGTCCTCGGGCCTTCTGCCATGTCCCTGGATAGTAAATACTCTCCCATGACATATCGTAGAATTTCATGACCCCAGTTGATGGAATCTGTGCATGCCTCGTTCTGTTCTATCTTCCTCTATACCTCTCTAAAATAACCCTGTTCAATGTTTAAATTATTACAGTTAATTTATAATCTACTTTGTGAATAAAATATCTAATTGTGTTTGACATATAAAGGGCGAGCTCACGTATGCGTAGGTGTCTGTCAGTATCCATCGCTGCAATATGACATTCAGCTTCTTGCGCTGCTGTTCCCACAACAAGTCTAGATACGTATTGATATGTTGGTAAAGAGGTGAATAATCTTTTATTAGAATATGTTAAAATAAATAAAACTTAAAGTTAAATAAAAAAAATCATAAACTATAACTTAAATCGTCCTCTAACCACGGACCCTTGTCACCTCCTAATATGGTCATGTACCATGAGGGATCATTAGTCATCATACGTAGCTCCTTTGGCTCAACATAAAAACTGCACATACATTGCATGAACTCATTCCAATGGTCCATTGCATGAGACTATCACACAGTCCTCAATTTTTGCCTTTTTGCCAGATAAACGAAAGGACTGGCCAAGTTCAGGCCTCTCTTATAGTGTCTCCTAAACCAGCTACGTAAATCGAGGGTAAATTTACTACTCGCCTAGTCTAGATTCACAAGCGTTGTGATGGTACATATGTTTACATCTCCATCCTCAATGACATCGTCTTCTAGGCTCTCATTGTCAATTATCGTAATGCGTATGTTTGCAGCGCCTTCAATGACATCGTCAGTTAGGCTCTCATTATCAACTATAGTGGGTACGTCTGCATTATCCGCCGCCACATCATCTTGCATAGTAAAAATAGATCAGTCTATGGAAATCACAGATCAAGGCATTATCATTGTAAACTTGTGGGCAAATTTATAAGTTGACCTATTTTGTAGAACCTAACGCTTGGAAGCACCCTTGAATTTTTGTCCTCAATGAATGCATCTCTTGTGTGAACTCCTGCCTCACCAAAGTGACCTCAGCTTGAAATAATTTTTCTTGATGAGTAAATTGTGCCTCTATATCTGCTCGCATGCCATCAATAGCCTATAGGACTTCCTCAATATGAATGTACTAAGGCCTAACAAATGTGTGCTCAAGTCCGGCATGCACTGCGAAAGATGGTCTGGTGGAGGTAGGAGAAGAGCAATGAGGAATATTTGTCTCGTTAGCATGTCCCGAAGGTATTGCTACCGCATCACACTGTGCTGGCACCTGCATACAGATAGCTAACTTTCATTTGGGATGACATGATATCATACTATGTAATTATGTGAAATAAAATTGTACTCACATCTGTCTGAGCTCCTTCTGGCTCATCAGCATCCGCAGGAATATCTACTTGGTGTGCAAGTTCCGAGGGTGATAATGTAATGTCCCCCTCGTACGCTCCTTGTGCTATCCTGATAAACTGTAAATACGCTACATATGGGATGAGAGCTTGTGCATGAGAGGAAGCCAGCACATGGCGTAGAGAAGGTTACGCACACAAAGATCATATCACTTATATACATTATACTGCTTGTGAAATTACGTTTATTAAGAAATAAATGTCATAATTACCACAAATTTACATTTGAATTCAAGAACACCATTTTGTTGATGTTGTTGTGGCAAACATTCTTTGTAGTTACCCATCTTAAAATGTGAGGAAGCTCGTCATTTGATTGTTTGCTATACTTTCCCCAGCAGACAATGATTACCTTGTATATCCATATCTGTAAAAAAACAGAAAACAACTACAGTTAGGAAATTTTGAGCATTTCAATTCTCATCAACAAACAACAATATCACACAAAATGGGGCATTCGACAACTCTAAACATAAAGAATCAATCACAGGTTGCCCACTTACTTGGAAGACAATCGAAAGCCCATCTAAATTATACCGCTTACAAGTGTGTTTCAATCAATGCTTGTGAAAGGAATTTGTATGTCAAGGCCTATGAGACTATGCCCTAAGGATAGCTCTTAAATTTACTTATAGCCCTTAAATTTACTTAGATCATCTACGAGCTGAAGCACAAATGGATCAACCTTGGCCCAAGTATCTCTCCCTAGTAGAAATCTCTTCACAAAGAAAGTAAGAGACAAATTTAGGACATCTTGATCATTAACAGTGGTGAAGTCTGTGTTTTCAAAAAACTTATCAAACTGTAACTGCTTAATTTCAATCACCCAGGGAAGAACTTGTCGTGCAGGCAATGGATATTCCTCATCTTCCTTCTAATAGAATTACTTGTTGGATAGTTGTCAAAATTTAGGCCTGTAATGAACCCAAATTCAAACTTAGAAAACCGAATAACTCGTTTGGAAACTAAAAACCACATCTGTTGTTCTGATTCATGCCTAATTGCTACAACTTCTCTTAGAAGTACGTTGTGTACAAGCTACCCTGAGAATATCAGTTCTTGTATCTGCAAAAATCTGCCGAAACATGATTGAGCGAACAAACTAAACTGCTCCACAACTAACTTGTTACGTATCCTTTCAACCACCCACAAGTGGGACAATGATGTAACGATAGCAGAGAAAAAATTTTCTTTTCTTGTTTTTAATACCTACTGACATTGCTGCTTAATGTACCCATTGATACTGTCATTATCACAGTAAAAAATAGTGAAAAACATTAAAAAAGTTTACAAAACAACGGCCACATATTCTCCTTGACAAATTGAGGTAGATTAGTGATACTTGATGATTTTCATCGAGACAAGTAAAATAGAAATATCTGCCAAATATCTCAATGAAATTTGCTGAGACAGTAGATACTCTTAACGAATTTCGTTGAGATATCCAATATGTATAAAAGATATCTTGACGAAATTCGTCGAGAGTACATACTGTTTCGACAAAATTCATCAAGATATCCAGTATGAATACATAGTTAGATATCTCGACGAAATTTATTAAGGCAGTATATAGTCTCGATGAATTTCGTCGAGGGGCGATGAAAATTCATCGAGATTAATTTGTTCGTCAACCCTTGACGGATTTTCATCGCAGTCTCGACGAAGTTAAAATGTCGCCACTCAATGTTTTGACTTTGTCTTCTCCAATTTCAAAAACTATTAACAGCACATCTCATTGTCTATTACAAATAATGTAAATTTAACTACTAATATTTACATATTTTAATAAACTAAAATGAACTAAATCACAGATGAGTTCAAGAAATCTTACCAATTATGCAGAAAAAATTGAGTTGTAGGAATTCTTCTGCTGTTTATACTATTTGTAGAATGGATATCTCGATAAAATTTCACATGGCAAGGGGCTAATAGAGTAGTTGAGTATTATTTAGAAGAGTTGAAATTATTTCTTTATTTTGGAAAGAAAATAAAAAAGAAAGGATAAAATGAGTATAAAAAGTGTATTTTAATTATAGGTGTAAGAACGGTTTAAGTTGGGCCATTAATATAATTGGGCCCAAATTATAAAATTTCAAAGATAAATTACTGCAAGACATCGTCGGAGGGACAAGTGAAAGAGAGGGAAAAGAGTGATTGGTTAAAATATGGTTGAGAAAGAGAAGTTGTACTTTAGTTCTCTTTCGAACTCAAAGTGAATCTTCGAAAGATTCTCTGTCGGTAACCACATATTTGTTTACAACCAACCATAGCATTGCGGTCCCATAGTTATTCCTCGGAAGTTGGAACCATAATTTTTCTTTGAAATATAGCATTTTGATCCTATAATTATTAACGGAGAAATTTTGTGAACATAAAATCGAATTCAAGTAAAACACACTCGCATAAGAGTTTTACCACTTAATTAAAATTTAATTCGAAATCACAATATTAATGTTGTCTTTTGAAATAGTAATTGATTAAACTCCTTAATAAATAATTTTTTATTTATATTTAACATGCAATAATTTTATTATACGATGGATGTAATTTTAAAATCATCGTACTTTAATTTTAAATAAATTTTAAGAGTGATCGTTCAAGTCATTTGTTATACACCACTAAGATTTGATTTTTGTTGTCTTATATTAGAGTAATGTTATATCCTTTAAATTTTATTTTAAATAATACGGATTGAATGATAAATTTTTATAATTTTAAAACTATTTATAACATTGTCTCACTTTTTTATTTTTTAAAAATTATATTATTTAAAATAAAATTTGAGATACTTAGTATTATTCTTTACATTAATATGTCTCCACCAATGTCCAAAAAAATTCTTTATCAATTGTTATATTATAATACTTCAATTTTAAACATATCCTAAAATAAATTAGTTAAATTGTTCGGTGTTTATTTTCTCGTACAATAATTTTTACTTTTCTCCTACTATAACCATAGGTTATATTTATATTATTATAACCTATCATCTCTTTATTACCATTAAATTATAGGATAAAGGATAAAGCCTAGGACTGGGCTGGTCCTAGAAAAAGAATTTGAGAAACAACTAAGAATGGGACAGAGAAAGAGACGTAGGATAAAGAATAATTTATCACCATTAAATTATAGGCAACCGAGTGCAATGAAGTCTAGCACACACCAGCAGGAAAACTAAAACCAGGACAATATGATAATTTAAGTTTGAAAATGTTAATTTAAGTTCAGCACAACTGCTGTATTGTAGCATGACCTGCCAATTCAAGGTCATTTTATGTCTGCAAAAGTGATTGTTTTGTCAATGCAAAAGGAATATGCAGATTAGGGTACGAATAAATAATCATCAACAACTAGCACAAGTAATTGATTATCAGACACTAAGGTTGGGATGGTAATCATAATTCATCGAAACAGGCCATCCTGATCTGCTCTGGCATTGCTGGATTATCAAGAGGAAACATTCATAACTTTTATATATTTTTTTATTATTTTAAAAAAAGAAAGGACATCAGCTGAATTAATTAAAAGACAATGTGAGCCTGAGTTGTAAATAAATAATATGCTCCAAATCAAGTATCACACAACAATTTTTTCGTTTTATCCAAAAAGAAATTGTCCAAAGAAGGCCACCCAATTCACCAATAGGGCATGCCCCATTAATTTATCGTAATTTCTACATTAAAACGTGATCATAAAATAAATTTCCATTGAAAGTAGGAATAGGTAGAATTCAGTAAACTTAATATAAGATCTGTTGGACATGGTTTCGTTACTCATTGAATTGCTCATAATGAACTAACTCGATCTAACTCATAGAAGAAGTTTATTGCTTATTTTTAAATATAGATAGAACTAGATCGAACAAGAAGCTTTTGTCTTCTGCGGTGGTAACTTTGTGAATTCGACAAAAATGTGCATTATAATTATGACAATGGCCAGACCAAATGCCAAGAAGGAAAATCCTCTCCATGTTGATAGCAGGGAATATTTTTTAAGTAATATTGAAGTCCCGATCGAGATGACAAACGATATGACTGTGAAAGCCTGTTGTAAATGATCAGAAAATTATTAGCTAAACATTATAATGATCATATCTTCAAAATTAATGTCAAAATGAGTATTTGATATCTTACAAATATTGAGCTCAATGATCGGCGGCCGATATCTTTGATTTCTTGTTCTTTAAATGTTCCTATGACTTGAAAATTTTCCAGAAAATCATCCTGATACGAAGACCACTCAAACATTAAATTCTAAGAATAAAAGACAAGGAAAAAAAAAAACAGTATGCCGAGTTACTGTAAATTATAAACAAATTTCTATTTATAAAACATGAACTTTCAATTTTTATTTCTTTCCTTTGTTTTGAAGAATTTTTTTTTTCTAAGTTATTTGTGAAACATATATATATATAACTCTGCAACAGTGCCAACTGAAGAGTGAAAGACTAAATAAATTTCTAACCTTAGCCAAAAATCTATCTCTGCACCATTGGGCAATGGCTTCATCTGCTTCTGGCATTTCCTTCGTGGAATATCTCTTTATATGAACATAGACCTATAAAAATATAAAACATTAATTAACCCTAGAAAATTAACAGATTATTAAAGAAGTTGAAAATGTTTTCCTGCCAGAAAGTCCTTAAATCCGGCAGCCTATATATCGGCTTACCGTAGAAGCTTGCCGTTTCAAAAGCTTAAAAAATGAAGGAATCGGATGATTTTCTGGTACAGCAATAGTAACATCATAAATTGCAGGAACTGATGAACGTAAGTGTTGTACTCCAGCAACGAAACCCTGTATATGTATACGTGTGTGTAAAGGAATATATGTCGTTCTCACAATATCAAGGAATTAACATTTATATGATCGGCAAGACAAAATTACCTTGGTACGAGGGATTAAGACATTTTTAGGCACATGTAACCCTTTTGAAAGAGCATATTTCTGAGCTGCTAAAAGCTTATCTGGGCTCAGCCTTGTTCCTTCAACAAAAATAGTTAACCAAAATGGCCTCGGAAAATCCCTTAGCCCTTGAAAACTTGCCTGCAAATGTTAAACATATACAAGGAAAATGCATGTTTGTTAATGTTATCCCGAAACATGAAACTATTTTTAAAAATTGTGTTTGTAAACCAGTCTTATACCTTCAACTTGTTTTCATCTTTGTTCCAACTTCTATCTAAGAAAACAAACTCAAAAAACCAAGCTGCCCACCCAAAAATCTGCACAAATTGGTGTACTTTAGATTCATATTTTTTAAAAAATGGGATCAAGATACACTATAATTTCCATTAATACGAGAGTTGAGAAAAGAGAAAGCTCACTGGAAGATATTGTGTAGATTTCTTCACTACTTCAAGTGCACTACCAAGGCAACCTGAGCGCTGCGGTATTATAAATTTGTATACATTTTGTTAGAAAAATATTGAAGAAATCCAATTTGTTTTTGTTAAACTAGGATTAGAATCGTGGCCTTATTTTTATAAAAATATTTATATCATTTATAAATTGTTAGATTGATTTTAATTGAATGATTAAAATTATATTTCAAATATATATTAATTATAATGCATTAATTATGTATGAATTATACATGTTAAATTGTATAAGTAAAATTTAATTTAGGATAATGAAGATGAGAACCTGAGCCAAAAGCCATAAAATGAAGGTATCTGCATCACTCAAGTGATTTGAAATTAGAAGTGCATTTTCTTTGCCCATCAATCGATAAGTACTCAAATCTGTATACAATTTAACCTGCAATCGGACATTGCAAACAAGTTAGTTCAATTAAAAGCTTCTATACTATAATTTTCATTACGCAAGTTATACAAAAATATTATTCTGAAGGAATAAAATTACTTCAAACAATAAATATATTACATTGACTGATATATATATATATATATATATATATACATGCACATAAGAAATGCTTAGATTGGTCAACTAAAAAATAATGGAAAATGGGTTCAAATATATATCTATATATCTCTATATATATATAATGAAAGAGAGCTGCAAACACCTCAATGCCTGCCCACCATTCCATTAGCCACAAAATTTCTAACCACAAAATTTCAGAAACTATTCCATTGATCCTTCTGTAAAAACTTTTTGCCAGAGGCCTAATTGTGAGATACAGAAATGCCTGCAAATATGATTAAGCCAAAAAAAAATAATAATAAAGAACTGATTAGTAAATTAATTAACAAAGAATATAAGCAAATGATTGAGGAAAAAAAACTGAATCAAGTTTGCAAATTACTTGGATGAGATTTATGAGGAATCCTGAGAAAATGAATACCAAACCAAATGGAATAGAAATAGCTAGGGCTGCAATTTCCATAACTTGGTGATCAAATTTTTGGTCTAGTAGAAGTTTTTAGAGTCTTGTTATATACACAATTTAATAATGAATTAATTAAGCAAGTGGGTAATTAAATATTATGCGGCTATTTATTTTTGATGGACTCAACTATGAACCTAAATGAAACCAACAATTAACTTCGTTCTTCAATCACAAACTGTCCGAATTAATTAAAATGAAGGAAGCTTATAACTATAACAAACCTATTTTAGTGGGTATGCTTCTACATTTTTCTTTTTCTACGGCATATTTGTAATTATTTTTCTAGTTAACTATAAAAGAATAATAATTAAAATATTTAGTAAACGCTCACTTTTAATTGACTTAATATTTACTACCCAACGACTAATTAATACTTGTAAATTAATAATTTTATGTTATAATAGTTATGAATTAAAAGTCAATCTCAAAGTTACCTTTATAATTTTTCTTTTAATATTGAATCAGTAGGTATAATTAAGAATTGGTGCCATGACAATGAAGATCTAAAGGAAGGCCACCATATAGTAGACGATATTGTAGATATATACATTATTTATAAAAATAGTACACTTGAGTATATTTTGGTATTATTTATTATGAACCGAATTCTAGACGCTTTTTATCAATTTAAAAGATTAATATGTACCATAGGCGAAAACATTTAGACGCTACGTTACAAATTTTAACTGAGCGTTGACAAGATTACTGAGAATGAAAATTAAATAAAGTTTGTTATTATGTTAACCAAGTGCATCAAGATAGTTTATTACTCAAGCACACTTTTTGAGTTGGAGGAATTCTGTTTAAGTATGTTATTCATCCAGTTGTATATTGTTAATGAATATAAATTAGTTGATTGAGTTAGTTAGATCTTCTGAAAAGTTCACTTTCATGTATAAATACAGAGTAATTGCGTATATTATATTGTAAGTTGACAGAAAAATACAAGAAACAAAAATAATAAAGCTCTTCTTTCCTTGTTTCTTTTCGCACTTTTTCGGAATCTTTATTTTTCTTTCAAGCCAAACATATACTTAACAATTCTTTCTACCGTATGATTAATATATTAGGTGGTATTACCTTCATTTTAGATTTTATATATGTACGATGGTAGTTCGATAATTTAATAATAAAAAAGAAGAAAATCATACAAAGTAAAAATACAATACCTAAATCATTTGTTAAATGGGTTTTTCTTTTGTTTTGTAATATTGTCAACGAAACAAGAAATTTCTTTTATTAAAATGAAGAACGAGAAATTACAACTCAGGAGGGATACAATGAGCCTTACTCCTCAAAATAAATATAACAGTAAATGCAAAAAATTAAACCAAGGAAAAACCAAAAATAAAGAAACAACGAAACAATAACAGGAGAAATCATTAGCATCATGGGAAAAAAACCTTCGGACCTCATGACTGGAATCATACCACCAAGTGAAATTGGTATAACCAAGACCAAGACTAGCCAACATGTCCACAGCCTCATCGTTTTCTCGAAAACTGTGGGTGAAATGAAAATTTATTTTCAAAAGCTTGTGCCTACAATTAACCGAAGGGAGGATGAATAGAAGGATTACTTAATAATGAATAACTAACATCGAGTGACTTTCAAGCTGTAAATTATGTCAACCTTTGCCAAAAAACATTCAAAGCCATATAACCTTTGTTAAATGAGAATTTAGCACACTTATTGTTGTGCGACCACAACTTTTAGATTGAGTATATTGTTGTGGGCAACTGAAGTGATATTGATGTTGGTAAAAGATGAATCATGGATTTCAGAAGTCTAACTGCTTATAGGATATAGCTTGAGAGATATTTATTTAAGAATATTGAAAGCATTAATGAATTGATGATGTGTTATACAAGTTTTTTTTTCTTTTTAAGTTTTAATGGAATGAGAGAAATTTATTGAATAAGGGAAAAAAAAATAAATCTAATCAGAGGACATAATAAACTTTGCAAGTGTAGTTTGAAAATTAATCATAAGTGATTTTCTAACGAAATTAAAGTGTTTACAGAATTAAGGTGATAGAAAATGAGAAAGTGAACCTCCCAACTACAAAGTTGAGTGGGGAGATGAACACTATTAAACTCCCACTTAATTTAAAATTTTATGTTAAGTTTTTTCTGATACCATATTGAATTACCATTTGATCTAAAAATTTAAACCTAAATGTTATAGTCTAAATAATTGTATTTAAATACCACAAGACATGTTGATGATTCTCAAATATTAGTATTTTACGTTAAAGTATAACCTATGCATGTAAAAAGTGATACGACGAATTAAATCTAAATGATGATTCAAAAAAAACTTTGGTCATTGACATCCCAAGTAAAAATTTACAAAAAAACAAGAAAGGATTATTCAAAATCAAGGATGAATGTAAGGCAAGTTCTAAATCAAATTTTATATGGTAATGTTATAAATGGTTCGTATAGATGATAACAACTACTTATATTTTGAGTATTAAAGAGCATTATCGGTTCACTACCTTATATTAGGTATAAATCACCAACCTCTCTAGCCTTAACCCAGCATAGATTGTGCCAATAGATATATAGCAAAAGAAAAATTAGCCTATCTATATGGATTAGCTTTGAATATTATACTTGCTGAGAAATTTGATTAATTCATATATGTTTATCCTAACTTAATAAATAATAAGTATACATATCTAACTTTCAGTTCTCCCATAACTCCTTTCCTGTCTGGGTCAAGTCATGCCGTGCATATGTATAACAGTATAAGATTCGAAATTCTGCCATTTGACATCAGATTATTGCCAATAGATGAAAAACAATGTTCAAACTTTATGGAATCAAGTTTGCTTGATGACCCTTTTGGAGTGTTTGGATATAATTTTAGACTCGTTTGTAATTGTTGCATTTCAGCTTAATTCTGAAAGCACAACTATTAAAATATTTGATAAACATATATATAGTCATCATATCCCAACCTGCCATCAAAATCAATATAAATTTACCTCTAGGATGTTGGAATCATCCAGTGCTGCTTTTCTTTTCTATCATTCTAGTGCCTGCTCCCATATTGAAATGCAGAAATGACATTTATACTACAATGTTTTCTTTCGTTGTTGGAACAATAGAAAATTTTCGGAAAAAGAAAAAAGAAACAACAATATTAGTAATCAAACATTCCATGTGTTTTGTTTCTTCTATGAATGAATGAAGAGGAATATATATTTACATGGCTATGAGTTAGTGTCTGTCCTCGGCTCATTTCTAAAGAAGCTGGTCCATTATTGGGTCTTGCAGCGTCATCTTGAGGGGTTGAAAATGCTTTGGGATTGAAAAAATAAAAATAAAATAAATCTACCAGAAGAAAACTGAGAATTGAAAGTCAGTTGAGGTTATGTTAGAGATTGAGGTGTCAGGGCTTTTAATCAACAACTACTGTGGGATGAACACTAATATGTTTCGAAAAGCATATATTCTTACAATCAAAAACTTATAGAAAGATAGTAATGTTTGTACCTTGGTCACAAATACATCTTGGCATCACTGTGCAATGCCATCAGCTGTTTCTGGTGGTTCATGCATTGGATGTCGCCCAATTTGTACATTTACTAATGAAAAAAAAAATCAGCAGTATGCAACTCATGAACGTAATACACAGGGGCATGCAAAAGCCCATCTAGCTGGCTTGAAATGCTCCGGCATGTCTGTACCACTAGCTAAGTTATGCATATCACACATCATTTGTAGGAATTTCTTTTGTTTTCACAGCATCTAAATGAACATAAAGTCATAAGCCTTTACTTTCTGGATAATATTTGTGACTGCATGGATGCTCCTCTAAGAAGATCCTGATGGGGTTAATGATAATAAAAATTATAGATTCTTTCCTGAAGGTTGAAATTCTATATGATCGCCAAAATATGTTATTATGTTAATTTTAATTTTTCTAGCAATATTTCTAGTTCTAGAGATTTACCCTCTTGTGCTGGCTTTATGCCTCTTTTGAGAGGTAACACTAATTAAG
>JAXCLQ010000005.1:2484444-2496210 GCA_035584115.1 Cedrela odorata | reverse complement strand
TAGCAATATTTCTAGTTCTAGAGATTTACCCTCTTGTGCTGGCTTTATGCCTCTTTTGAGAGGTAACACTAATTAAGTCTCCCTTAATTAGGTTCTTAAAGGCTATTATTTACAAAAAAAGAAAGAGCAAATTTTACATCGTCTCCTTATTCAAGAAAATTATATATATTGCCTTCTTTTTTTCTTGTTGTTTTGCTTTATTCTATATTATCCGATCAATTTTAAAATAAATATATAATTTAAAAATAATTCGGAATTTGTAAATGAAACAAGTAAAAGGTTTGAAAGTTGCTTTTGTTGGAAATATTTTCTGAAAGTTATGAGACAATAAAATGTTAAATATAAGTTATAAAAGATAAATAAATAAATGTTTTGCAGACTTATAATTTACTTGTAATTTAAACAAACACTAAGGACTTGGCTGTAAATTACTAATTCAATTAAGCACAAACAAAGCCAGGCCCGTGGGGCGGCCCATTTCAATGATTAAAAACGACAATCGTTTCTGATCCAATCGAAGCTTCTTTCTGGGCTCTGGCAAATTAAACGAACAAGCAAGGAAGAACGCAAAAAAAAAAAAAATAATAGAAAGCAGCAGCAACAATGGCGGCAGCAGGGCCACAAGGCGGAGGGTATCATCAACACCATCATCCCATGACGTTAGAAGAAGTAAGAACTCTGTGGATTGGAGACTTACAGTACTGGGTCGACGAGAACTACCTCAATTCCTGCTTCGCTCATACCGGCGAGGTATCTATCTATGATTTTGATTTTCTTATTATTATTGAATCTTTGATTAAATCTTTGATTAAATCTTATGCTGAGCGTTTTCAAAGTGTTGCTAGTTGATTGTGATGAAAACATAAACAATAAGATTTTTGTTTTTTTTTTTTGTGTTGAGATAGTACGTGGAAAGTAATGGAAGACTGAAATGCACGATGAGTATGGAAATTTTCGCAGAAAATTAGTTTAAGTACTAGAATTTATGGGTGCCCAGATTGTGGCTTTTGGTTAAATTATTTTTATGCATATAGGCTCGCCATGTATCCGCAATTTCTAATATAGCTGGTGCCAAACGACCTAATTTGTTTGAAAGAGCTTTTGGCATTTCAGTTATTCAAATGTGCATTTGTATCAAAAGTAGTCCAAGTTCTTTTTGAAGAAGCACTTGAAGGTTTTTTTTTTTTTTTTAATCTGAAAAGCATTTGAAATGTGTTCTAAAGGAGTAGTTCATAGATGCTTATTTGAAAAGCACTTTCTAGTGTTTTTGCGTAAGTGCTTTTACTCGATAATGCTTTTGCCAAAGCACTGGTAGCTGGATGCACAGTTAATAATGAGATGTAATTGTTGAAACTCAGTGTTGTTGCCCCACATTATATGATGACATTTGAAACTTTGACTGCTTAGTTCTCTTTCTCTCTCCTTTCGTTCAGTGAGAGTTTGTAGCACTTTTGTTTGTGATGAACCTAGTGTAAGTTTTTAACTATTCTACTCTGCAGGTAATGTCAATAAAAATTATCCGTAACAAGATCACTGGCCAGCCAGAGGGTTACGGGTTTGTGGAATTTGTTTCTCATGCAGCGGCAGAGAGGATTCTGCAGACTTACAATGGGACTCCAATGCCCGGAACTGAACAAAATTTCAGGTTGAATTGGGCTTCTTTTGGTATTGGCGAGAAGCGTCCTGATGCCGGGCCTGAGCATTCAATTTTTGTGGGAGATTTAGCTCCTGATGTTACCGATTATCTGTTGCAAGAAACCTTTCGATCTCAATATCCATCTGTCAGAGGTGCCAAGGTTGTGACTGATCCAAACACCGGTCGTTCCAAGGGATATGGTTTTGTCAAATTTATAGATGAGAATGAAAGAAACCGCGCAATGACTGAAATGAATGGTGTATTTTGCTCAACTCGGCCAATGCGTATTAGTGCAGCAACACCAAAAAAGACAACTGGTTTTCAACAGCAATATGCTGCAACAAAAGGTCATGTTCATTTCTTTACTATTTTTACCGCAGGCCTTTAGTTGCTATTGATTTCAATACTGCTGTATGTATTCTACATAATGGATTTTGTCCAACCAGATGACAATTTTCATCTTGCAATCACTTTTTTGATGCTTTAAATTTGGTCAGCTCTAAATATATACTTACCTATGGTTTTTTTTCTGCAGCTCTATATCCAGTTCCAGCATACACTGCCCCAGTGCAGGTGCTTCCAGTGGATAATGATATCAATAATACGACAGTAAGTCAGACATACTTCATCATCTTATGTTACAGAAGTAATTCTGGCTTGATTCCTCTGAATTCCTTATTCATCTCTTTTCCCTTCTATCTTTGTGCTGCAGATTTTTGTCGGTAACTTAGATCCTAATGTCACAGAAGAAGAACTGAAGCAAACCTTTTTGCACTTTGGGGAGATTGTCAATGTCAAGATTCCGGTGGGCAGAGGATGTGGTTTTGTGCAGTTTGCGGCTAGGTTAGTTTAGCATGTGAAACCATGAGCATCCTAATAATCTAAAATAATGAATGAAATTGTTTTGCAGCCTTTATATTTATTTTTATTTTTGAGAAAAGAATTTAATACCTGAGGTCAGGACTTTTTGCTTTGCCTTTTCCTGTTGAAAGTCAGTTGATGGCCTTTTAAGTTTTTTCGATTTTTTAATTTAGAAAGCCTGTGCTTTACTTTTTTCTCAGACAAGAGATGTATTAATATAAAGGCTGGAAAGAGGCAGAAGAAATTGTAGTTAAAATGGACAAATAGTATATATATCAGCGAAGAAGTTTGATTTGGTACATTTTTCGGTTGTCCAATAGAGTCTAACCTTTCTGACCTCTAATTTCTATACAGGGCATCTGCTGAAGAAGCCATCCTACGGATGCAGGGACATGTGGTTGGTCAACAACAAGTTCGTATTTCTTGGGGCAGGAAACAGGTGATATTTTATTTGAGCTTCTGTCCATCGTAGCCTCAGTTTGGTCCAGCTTTGAAATATTTTTACCTCATTCTTGCCAAAAATTCTAATGCTTGTATAGAAGCCAGTAAAACCTTGGGGAAATACAATTAAATTGTTGATATTATCTAAGAATAGAAAAGAATTGGGAGTATGATTGAATGATTTATCTAAACTCATTTACATTATGCATTTATGTGCAATCCTCACTGACATCATAGAATAACACAGCTGATGATGAATATCAGATATCTGTTCAGCCCTCTTATGTTGGTATTTTATTTACTGCAAATGTTATACCATAATTCTGTGGTCCGACTGCTTACAGGATGTACAGCTGATGATGAATATCAGATATCTGTTCAGCCTTCTTATGTTGGTATTTTATTTACTGCAAATGTTATACCATAATTCTGTGGTCCGACTGCTTACAGGATGTAACTGGTAGCTTGGGAACACAAGTAGATCAGAGTCAATGGAATGCGTACTATGGTTACGGACAAGGTTACGATGCCTATGCTTATGGGGCTACTCAGGATCCATCATTATATGCATACGGTGCCTATGCAGGCTACCCACATTACGCTCAACAGGTGACAATTTGAATATATGTACTCATTCTTTTAGGGACAACTTGTCTATCCTGGTAAAAGGGGCAGGAGTTATGTGAAAAGCAGTTTTTCTCAGTGATGATTTCCTGGATATTTTATATATACACGAACACAGCTTGATATCTGGGATGTTCGTTTTCAGGTTGAAGGTGCTCCAGATATGGCAGCCGTGGCTGGCGCTGTCCCAGCTATAGAACAAAGGGAGGAGTTGTATGATCCGTTGGCTATTCCAGATGTTGACAAGTAAAGTTTCTGTCCTGCTTTTGTGATGTATGGAGACTATTTGTTTATTTTATTGCTCACTATATCTAATCTTTAATATTTTTTTCCTCTAGGCTAAATGGTGCTTACCTTTCTGTTCATGGAAATGCCATATTAGGCCGAACCTTATGGCTGAAAACTTCTTCACTTACGCCGCCAGCTTAGCCTCCTGTGACATTTAGAATATGTTTACAGAAAGTTAAAAATATATTAAACACAAGATCTACTGTCTGGAGAAGAGAGAGTGAGGATGTGTTTCAGGTTGATATATTGCGATTGCAGCTGGGCATAACATATTGAAGTCTGGGTTAAATTACCTGAGGATTAAAAGTAAAGAAAGGTTGAGGAATTTCTGGGTCCAAAAAAAAGGACTCTGACAGTTCTGTGCCCGTTGGCAAGGGTAAATTCTATTGCTAGAGGAACATTTTGGAATTTGTAGAAAGTTGTTCTCTATGAAATATTTGTAGATTAGTGTTAGCTTTGCAAGCAGAGCAAGAGTACACTATATTATTTCCGGTAGGTTAACTTCAAAATCTAGCTATTTTGAGATGTTTCAGTAATAAATATTGCCCTGTTTTCAATCTTTCTTTGCATCTCTTATATATGATGAATTTCCCAGATAATTTAGTAAAAAAATGTAGCTGAACAATCTAATAAGGCATATCGTTGCCCTAAGCAGCACGGCTTGGTTGCATTTTCTGCATTTTTGACAATGCATGAGTTCAGAATTTCATGCAACGAATGCAGGAAATGAAAAAAAAAAACTTTTGAAACTCTTGCAAGGAACCTGAATTTGAAAGCAATCACGCATTGATCTCATTTGATTTATAACAACCTCCTGCCCTAATCATTTCAGACAAAGAAATAGAAACCTACTTGCTTGCAGAACTTGCACAGATTACACTGAGATGCTAGCATGTAATAACACGAGAACACAAATCATACGAACATATAATCTTTTATACACGGTATATAAATAAAAAGCACATCCACAGCTCAAAATGTTTATAGCTTCCATTCATTAAAGGACATTTTGTTCTATTTAATCTCTGGTGTTCTCCATGTAGGAAAACTGCAGTACCTCGACTGAAACAGTTCTACTTTTCACTCTATGGATGAACGTTTTGTAACCGAAACATTTCTAAATATCCCAAGGTAAAAATCAGTATGAACATATGGGAACAAAGAAATGATAATTTAAGATAAGAATATTGTCAAAATTGTGGCGGTGAAATAAGAAAATGATTTCCTGTGAGTTTTGAATCATAGATACTTGGCCAACCATGGGAGCTCCTTGCTGTCTTTCAGAGCAAAAGCCACATCATCACTGCCAAAAAGCAAGATGAAACTGGTTAGATTACAATGCCAGTTAAGTTTTTCTTCTAATGTTGATGTTGCAACAATAACATCAGGGTAGTGTTTAGAAAAACATTTACAATCAAAAACACGGGATTGACCACAATACAATATATTGTTACATCCACATTTTTTTTCAACTTTTATGTTAAAGGTTTCAAGTTATAAGTTTCGTTTTTCAAGTTGTGCATTTCATGTTTTAAGTTATATATTTTATTTTATTGTTTCAAATTTTATGACTTCTTTCAAATTTAGTGATAGAGTATTCAACTATTACGTAAGATGTTCTAAATTTTATGTTGGAAAAAAATAGATGTAACGATACATCCAATGTATTGTAGCCAAATCCATCAAAAACACTTCGAAAATTTTCACTTGTGAAAAGTATAGAAATTTTTTATTTTGGTCAACTGCAAACGCATCGACTCTTCTGCTTAACCATGGAACTTGCATACAGACAAACACACAAGCACTTTTTAACTCTGTTGTATATAGCCTTACTATCCGCTTAATCCTTTACCAAACAAAATAATTACCTCAAATGATGAGCAACACAGTTTGCAATTGGAAATTTGGAATTTGTAAGGACACAGCCATTCACCAAAAGTCATATTCTGTTGTGACCATGGTGATTGAACTGAAAGCTCAGCTAGGAAACTAACCTGGGAAAATTGAGCTGCAACTTTTGCAACCTGTGCCTGGATCCTGGTTCGCAGAGAATAATTCTGCATTCACCAAGCTTACAGCTGCCAAAGTGAAACCATCTATATTAATATCTGAGATATTCATGCGCCGTTTTGTTTTCATTTTCAAATCTATAAGAAGCATTCATTAACAAGAAAATGAATCTATCACCTTATTGTTTTCATAGCATTTATATATATCATCAAAATAATCATTTAGATGAGCAGATAATGCAGCCCTGGGAAAAGAAAATACTAATTTCTATATAATTTTTAATTTAGTAACTTGAGGCTTCTATTTTATGAGTTCTCATATGATTTTAAGTAATGCAAGAAAATTTAGATTATTTTGAAGATTAAGCCATCATTCCCCAAGATCGTAAATCAAAATTAACTAAAACATATTATTTATCACAACATTAGGAAGGAAATAGAGAAAAATGGCTCACCCTACTTTCAAGAGTGTGTCCCAACCAGGAAATGCTTCTCCATTGCTTGTACACAGACAATAAACAGTCATTGCCAACTGAACAATTTAAAAGAAAAATGTATCCATCAGAGAACACCCAGAAAAACAAATGTTGTACCAACCATTTCAAGAATGACTTCTACAAAATGAGCAAGAGTATCTAAGACATGTCTTAGTATTCACGATTCAATTTCCAGGACTACGAAAGGGCAACCTGAAATTTTCAAGCAATACCGACTTTTTTTTAAAAATGGAAAAACTGGTAACCTATACTCTATATCTAAAGTTTGCTGACTAATTTTTTTGTGAGGAAACAGTTATTAGTATAGTTTGTATTCGTTGGAAGTTGCATAAATTGTTGATATTGCTGATGCAAGATCATAGGGTTTTGGTTTTCGACTTCAGAATTGACACCTGTATCCAGTGCCAAAACATAAAGGCAGAGGAAATTTAATTTTACCGGCCCAGCAAGAAACTCCAGAGAAGATTAAAGGGTGCTAGAAAAGAACCTTTTCAAAGTCGGTTTCGCTCATCCCTGTTTTATAGAGCTCATACACCATGGCTGTCAAGAAGATTTTGCTCAGTTTGGAGCAACTTTTCATAACCTGCACCGTTTCAAGACAAGACCAGATCATTTTTGTGATATTATATCTTTCTTCAAACTTATCATATCTATCTCAGTAAGTAAATGGGCAATGACAAAGCTAGTGACTGAATATAGTGTTAAAGTTCCAAATATCATTCAAGTGCAAATGTGCAAGAATAAGAACAAGAAAACCATGCAACCTTGGTAAAGCTTCAATCATCAGCTGTGATAGTTTCAGCCCTTGCAGAGTAGTCACTGTCTATCAAGGTATAGTATACACCTCAACTAAATATTTTATTTCCAATATACTGAAAAACTACAGTGACCTTTATTCCGCCGACTTTATAGAAGTTTGATGTAGAAAACCAGGATTGCCATCAAAATTGACAACAGAAAAGGATTGACTTCTAATACTGTTATTCTTGACAACTGCAAAACTATTGTTCAGCAATGATTGGATGATTTTTCTAATAGATTTTCTCATTTTAGATCGTCAACGTGGTGGACTGCTTGTCCACTGATTTAGTAAATCTCATCCATATCTTAGTTTAATTTCTGTTTGTTTCTTATCAATTAAAAAAAATAGAGAGAGAGAGAGAGAGAGAGAGAGAGAGATAACAGGATTGACTTCTCACTGATGTTAATTCAATGACCCTCCATAACCAGGACACTTCTTTTGCAGAGAAACTATAGCCTTCAACATCTAATATCCAAAAATCCCAAGTGATACAATATATGAACATTGTCATTACAGTAATCCTTTTGCACATTTCATTAACACAACATTGGAATCCACATCCATATTTTATTTTTCGTTCAAAGAAATACAATGAGAGCTTCAGAAAGATATAAATCAAGATACATTATTGACAAAATAAATAGTCAGTTTTTAACTCACTTGAATATGAGGTGCCTGGAACATTTCCTGAATAGCTGCTTCAACATCTGCCATACCAACGAGGCTTTTTCCTGGATAATAGTTGTACGCAAATTTCTTTAGAGAACATAACTCTCATGTTCACAATTCAAAAGCATTGTTTTGCAAAGAAATGAAAGTTTGACTGTGAAGCCAATGATAATCCATAGAGCCAAAGTTTGTTTACCTGCAGAAGAAGAATTTGGAATCAAGTTTAGTTTCTTAACACGATAATCAGCAATTTCTGCTGCACGCCTGCATATCTCCAGTGCACGACGTGCATCTCCTGAAATAGCTGCAACCTGAAAATGGACAGCATGTTCGAAATCAATTGAGAGAATTAAAAAAATCCATCTGGTAACATGTTCATACTTTCTGCAAGCAATTTAGGATATGAAAATAGTAGAGCAAAAACAAGTACCACAAGGACTGACCTTTCTTGAAGCAAATTCTATAGCTTGCTTTTCAAATGCTTCAATTCCTTTAAGGCGACTTGAAATAATTTCTTGAAGCTGCTGAAAAGTATAGGGACCAAAGCAAAGCCTTTGGACACCCATGCGACTAGAAATACGAGGAAGCAGCTTCTCTGGCAGATCCATAGTATTTGCTATTCCTGAAATTCATGGTTTTGTGTGAATTTTATTGAAAGAAGTATAATATTCCCATCAAAATCATCAATGTTTAGCTGGCAAAGCCATCATCAAAAGAGAAGGAAATATAAGGATACCTATAACAATCAATTTAGAATGTGGCTTAGTGGGCCAGTCAAGAATGTTATAGAGAACCTGAAATAAAAAGAGCACATATATATATAAGTTTTCGGCTTTTATTAATTTTTTAAATGTGTTAAAATAATTATTCTTAGACTTTTACATCATAGGAAGCAAAAGCTTACCGATTGATTTCTGGTTACAAGGAGATCAAGTTCATCAATGAGAAGAATACAAGGACGGTCATCTTCTTTGCCAATTTTATTTCCGTCAGAAAATCGCTCATTTAGTAAATGAAGAGCCTTCTTCCAACTGACCCTGTGTCCACTTAATGCTTCATATATAACCTGCAAAAGCATAGACTACAAAGATTACAGAGAACAACCAGAAGATGCTATCAAATAAATGAATTAAGCAAATTCCTTAATATTTACCCTGTAAATATTCTCTGGTGATGCCAACTTTAGACCATTAACCTCCACAAAGAAGTACGGTTTTATACTTCCTGCTTCAACTTCAGACCTCAGGTTTCTCATTACAGAAAGAACACTCATTGTCTGCAATTTCATGTGGAAAAGTAAGTAGAAATCATATAAGCTTCAATAAAACTTGGATAAGATCAATAACTGTTTGAAATGTAAAAACTTAGGGATTAAACCCAATAGATTTTACCTTGCCAGTTCCAGGAACACCATGAATATACAGGCAACGTCCCAGACACTGATCATCACAGATAGCACCCTTTATAAATGTTGTTATCTCTTCCATTTCTCTATAAAAAGTACAAATGATATCAGAAACCATGCGTAGCTAAAAAAGAATAAAGGACCATCAACTTCCACATACTTATTTCTACAAGGCTGAGATTTGGGCAATGTTGCCAGCAAAAGTGTTGCTTTAGCTCTTTCTAGTTCAGTCTGCTTATGGCATCTCACATGCTCAGGGATTCTCTTTCTCCCTATCTTTTGAAGACCAAAGAACCTCCCCTTCCGTGAGTTCTGTATTCATCACATAATTTATTACTATGACGATTTGTGATACCACTAAGCACAAATTTACAATATGCAACAATAATAAATGTCCATACTGCTGCCAACTCATGTGCTGGGGATGGTCTGGTTTGTAAGTTCTTTGTATCTTCATCCTCGTGTTCCATGTCTTCATCTGTATCAGAGTCAGCACCCTTGCAAATATTCCAATCTTCATCGCTGTCTGCATCTTCACCTTCCTACCAAATGAGAGAGGCCACCAATAAAATTCAATAAGAACAACCACATTCTCATGATAAAGAGTCCCTGAACCAATTCTTCAATTCTGAAGGCTTACCTCTTCATTATCAATATCAGCTATGCGTTTGAAACTATGCCAATGTATGTCATATTCGTATTCACATAGAAAAACATCATCCCCTTCATCACTGGCCTTGGCAAATTCTTTTGGATTCTTGACAAAGCAATGCCTAATGACAGATGCCATCTGCAGTGACAAGCAGTAGCAAATTTACAAACTTTAATATGAGAATTTCAGCTTTTCTTACATATGGAACCTGAGTTCAACATAAAACAATATTAATCAAGAATAAGTTATTAGCATAAGTTAAAAGCTGAAGAAGATTAGACGAAGACTGCAATAAATATAAATTAATTAAATACGTTTAATTATTTGTCAAGAACCAGCCCATCCTTAAATCCATTTAATTCTCCTGAGTTTGAAATCGTCCATTTTCCTCTCGTTCATAATATTAATATATCAATATCCTCTCACTCTGAATGATTACATCTCAATTTCCCAGTGATTATAACTATTTATGAACAACAAGAACGAGATTAGATAACATCCAACACCTCAATATCTGCAAAATCATTTGTTCGATAAAGTTCTCTCCTCAAATTATGAGGTTGTCTTCCAGCAGCAGTCTCTTCCGGTATCATATACCAGCGCACCCGACACCAATAAATCCCATCCACTTCTTTCCACAAACTGCAATACACCAACAAGAAAGGAATCTTATATCCAAACAAATCACAGCTACCGTAACTATAAAAATCCAATTCAATTAAATCTAAAACCAAAAATGACCAAACCTTTCAATGTGTGCAGCCCACAAATCACTTGAAAGAAGCTTCTCCCTCATCGTCCTAAACAATTTCTTTCCCTCTGGAGGCTTCGGCAACTCAATCTGCCTCCCCAATTTTCTCGCCTCGCAAAATGCACAAATCCATTCCCCCTCAGGAACCTCCTTTAATGGCGGCTTCAAGCACTTCAAATGAAACCCACCTAAACAATCCTCACATTCAATCATAATACTCCTCCCTGCTTTAAAACAAACCCTGCACTCCTCCGATTCAGGCTCCTCCTCATCCGAGCTAGCGTCCTCTCTCCTCTTCACATACACGTCATCTCCTACCTCAAATTCACACCCATCATAAACCACCTTCTTGTAATAAACCCTCCTCTTCTTCAAATTATCAACTTTGCCATTTCTTGTTTTTGCTATAGATCTTGTCACAACAGCATTAGCATTCCTGTCTTCACAAGAATCTTTCCTTTTTCTCTTCTTCGTCTCCGACAATTCAGGAGAAACTGGAGAAAACAAAACCTCGACTGAGTGCAATCCATCCTTTGGCTTCCTTTTTGGGGTTTTTGTGTCCTCAACATTTTTTGCAACTTTTGGGGTTCTTCGTGTTTCCACCAAAGCTTTACCGGTCTTCTTCGGCGTTCTGGGATTCAATCGTTCACCATTTCTAGCAAGATTTGAACTTTGTGGTGAAACTTCAACCGATTTTTCAA
Organism: Cedrela odorata; assembly: GCA_035584115.1. Classification (NCBI taxonomy): domain Eukaryota; kingdom Viridiplantae; phylum Streptophyta; class Magnoliopsida; order Sapindales; family Meliaceae; genus Cedrela; species Cedrela odorata. The sequence goes on along the minus strand of JAXCLQ010000005.1, from coordinate 2,484,874 downwards.
GAGATGAAAAGGGTTTATCCGGGCTCGTAAGATCTTGCGAAAGAGAGATACGGCGCGAGGATCGGCGAAGAGTAGTAGGGACTGAGGTTTGTGGGGTTTTGGGAGACAGAGAAATTGTAGAAGAAAATGGAGGAGAAGAAGAAGAAGGTAATTGTTGACGATTGGGTTGCTTTCTAGGAGACTGATAGAGTTTCCTCGGCGTAGTCTCTGCCATGAATCGGATTGAATGGAGGACGAAAGAGAAATGGGGATTAGGGTTTCACTGAAAGAGAGAGAAAGAGGATCGGGTACCGGTAGTAGAAAATTGGCGCCAAACTTCCCTCACTTTCCTTCTTCGAACGTTGAACGTTACGACGCCGTTAAGACATAGGTTAATTTATGTAAAAAGTTATTGATTGTTAGTGATGATTATATATATATATATATATAT
>JAXCLQ010000005.1:2429102-2473667 GCA_035584115.1 Cedrela odorata | reverse complement strand
TCAAGTTTTGTTTGGTTTCGCAACCATTTTTACCACACTGCGCACACACAATTACAGCAAACACACACACACTTTTGGCAACCACACACACGCTTGACACAACTTTGCTACCAATTCCAAGCACTCCCAATTACGTCACAAACAAACTCGGCCTACCGAGATTGCCGAGATTTAATTTTTAATTCATAAATTTTAAAATTTCAAAAATAACCTTGTTAACTATAAAATTTCCATTTCATGTCTACTACACTTCCAAACTTACAAAACTAGGCTCTTACATCTACAAAGGAAATTATAGGTGTAACACTGCAGCCGATTGTACACACCAAAAAATATTCAAGCAAATATTCATAATTAATATGGGATGGTTGTATCATATGTAAAGGCTTGACGTGCTAAAGAAGCAACATTAACTTTAATTTGTGGTGATCGTGCAGATTCATATAATTTATTGTCATTATATTATCATATATTGCAGTTTACCAATACTAGCACTATCAAGCATATAGAAAAGGATTCTGATAACCATTTTAAATATTTTTTTATAGCTCTTGGTGGTTGTATTAGTGGGTTTCAATCTTCAATTAGACTAGTGGTTGCAGTTGACGGTACATTTTTAAAAGGAAAATATCTTGGAATACTATTTGTGGCAACCTGTAAAAATGGGAACAATCAAATATTCCCATTGACTTTTGGTATTGGGAATAACAAAAATGATGACTTATGGCTGTGGTTTGTGCAAAAGTTGCGAGGAGCTATTGGAGAGGTACAAGACTTGATATTCATTTCTGATCGACATGCAAGTATTCAGAAAGCACTGCACACTGTTTTTCCAGATGTTACACATAGGATTTATTGTTATCATGTTTAGGAAATGTACGTACAAAATTCAATATAATAAAGAAAACCGATGCTGAGAAATTTATGAAGGTTTACTTTGTTATCACAAAGCATATCATATTAACGATTTCAATGATCAAATGTTTAAAAGAAAAAGTTGGAAGTTATAGGTGGGCTCGAGCTCATTTCAGTGGCAAAAGGTACAATATAATAACAACCAACATTACCGAATGTCTTAATGTAATATTACGCTATGCACGTACATTTCCCATTACGTCATTGGTAGAGTATTTAAGAAGTTTAATGCAAAAGTGGTTCTACGAGATGAGAAATGAAGCTTGCAAAGTGGAAACCCCCCTCACAAAATGGGCTTAAGAAAAAATTACTAAACGGACGAACGCAGTTAGAAATATAACAGTGTTGCCTATTGATCAATTTAAGTATCAAGTGAAGGATGGAGAAAGAGGTGCTGTTGTCGATCTAAACAGCAAGATACATACGTGCAAAAAATTTGATTTAGATCAACTCTCATTTACACATGCACTAGATGCGTGCCGACATGTACGATTTCAACATGTCCAACTTTATTCCCAGTATTACATTGTAAACACACTTATTCTCGATTATTCAAATCCAATCTACCCCATTGGACATCAGTCGAATTGACTTATTCCAAACGAATTACGAATATCAATTTTATTGCCACATATTCAATGTCCAGAGTTAAGCCGACGTCGGCAACAAAGGAGACCTTCTCAGGACGAGGATGTATAACGAAAAAAGTGTTCTTGGTGTAATCGGTATGGACATTATCAACAAACTTGCAAGAACCCCGTGCCGTTACATCCAAATTAAATAATTTTAGTTTGAACTTATATTGTATTTAGATAAAATTATCAACAATTATTTAGAAATGCTATTGAAAATCTCAACAAATTTCATCGAGATCATTATATAATCTCAATAAATTTCATAGAGATTTCCAGTATGCACTCATCAATGTGGACATGCATATTAGAAATCTCGACAAATTTAGTCCAGACCGTTATTTAATCTTGATAAATTTTATCGAAATTTCCAGTATGCACTCATCAATGTGAACATGCATACTGAAAATATCAATGAATTTCGTCAATACCATTATATATCTTGACAGCATAAACTAATGGCTCTGTTCTTCCTCAAACGAGGTGCATCTATTGGCCCAAAATCAAAAATTTTACCTTGTCCTAAAATAAATTTACATACAAAAATGTCACAATCACCCCTGTTACTATCCTGTTGCGGAACACCATCGCACAATCTACGCATGACAAACGGCAACTTATCAACAGACACCTCTAATCTAACTTCACTTTGTCGTAGCAAAGATAGCAGAAGAGAAGATAGATACTGAAGGTGGGTCACCATAAAGTCATCCTTGGTCGCTGTGAGATATAAATCATAAACGTCGATCTGGTGCCTCACCAAGTCAACTGCAGCCAAGACCCAATGCTTCTGTTCCACATTGATAGGAAAATACACAACGTCCACGTCATACCAGATCCTCAGGCCCTCTGCCATGTCCCCAAATGGCAAATACTCTCCTATGACATATCACAGAACTTCATGACCCCAATTAATGGAATATATGTGTGCCTCGTTCTACTCTATCTTCCTCCATATCTCTCTGAAATAGATATGTTCAATGTTTAAATTATTATAGTTAATTCATAATCTACTTTGTGAATAAAATATCTAATTGTGTTTAACATATAAAGGGCGAGCTTATGTATGCATAAGTGTCTGTTAGTGTCCATCGCTGAGATATGACATCCAACTTCTTGCGCTGCTGCTCCCACAACTAGTCTAGATACGCATTGATATACTAGTAAAGTGGTGAATCATCTTTTATTAGAATATGTTGAAGTAAATGAGACTTAAAGTTAAATAAAAAAAAATCATAAACTGTAACTTACATCGTCTTCTAACCACGAGCTCTTTTCACCCTCTAATATGGTTATGTACCATAAGAGATCAGTAGTCATCCTACGCAGCTCCTTTGGCTCAGCATTGGAACTGCGCATCCACTGCATGAGACTCTCCCATCGTCCTTAATTTTCACCTTTTTGCCAGATAAACAAAAGGACTAGGTAAGTTCAGACCTCTCCTGTAGTGTCTCCCAAACCGACTGCATAAATTGAGGGTAAATTTGCTACTTGCCTCGTCTAAATTCACAAGCGCTGTAGTGGTGCATAATTTTGCATCTCTGTCCTCAATGAAATCGTCGTCCAAGCTCTCATTGTTAATTGTGGTAGTGCGTATGTTTGTAGCGCCTTCAATGACATCGTCAGCTAGGCTCTCATTGTCAACTATGGTGGGTACGTCTGCATCATCCGCCACCACATCATCCTGCATAGTAAAAATAAATCAGTCTATAGAAATCACAGATCAAGGCGTTATTATTGTGAACTTATGGGTAAATTTATAAGTTGACTTATTTTCTAGAACCTAACGCTTGAATTCACCTTTGCATCTCTGTCCTCAATGAATGCATTTCCTATGTGAACTCCTACCTCACCAAAGCGATCTCAGCTCGAAATAATTCTTCTTGATGCACAAATCGTGCCTCCATATCTGCTCGCATGCTATCAATAGCCTTTAGGACTTCCTCAATATAAATGTACTGAGGCCTAGCAAGTGTGTGCTCAAGTTCGGCATACGCTATGAAAGATGGTCCGGTAGAGGTAGGAGGAGAGCAGTAAGGAATATCTGCCTTATTAGCATGTCCCAAGGGTGTTGCTACCGCATCACGCTATGCTGGCGCCTGCATACACATAGGAAACTTTCAATTAGGATGACATGATATCGTACTATGTAATTATGTGAAATCAAATTATACTTACATCTGTCTGAGCTCATTTTTGCTCATCGGCATCCGCAAGAATATTTGCCTAATGTGCAGGTTCCGAGGGTGATAGTGCAATGTCCCCCTTGTATTATCTTGATAGACTGTAATTGTGCTACATACGGGAGGAAGGCTTCTGTATGAGAATGAGCCAGCACGTGGCATAGAGAAGGCTACGCACGCAAAGATTATATCACTTATACATATTATATTGCTTATGAAATTACATTTATTAATAAATAAATGTCATAATTACCGCAAACTTACATTTGAATTCGAGGACACCGTTTTGTTGATGTCGTCGTGGCGACCATTCTTTATAGTTACCTATCTTAAAATGAAAGGAAAGTCGTCATTTGATTGTTTGTCGTACTTTCTCTGGCAGACAAGGATTGCTTCGTATATCCATATCTGTAGAAAAAACGAAAAACAACTATAGTTATGAAATTTTAAGCATTCAATTCTCATCAACAAACAACAATATCACACAAAATGGGCATCCGACAACTTTAAACATAAAAAATTAATCACAGGTTGCTCACTTACTTGGAAGACAATCGAAAGCCCATCTAGATTGTACCGCTCACAAGTGTGCTTCCTGTCCCTCTGGTGGTGCTACTTAAATTTTGTAGCCTTCCCAATTAATACTCGTGAAAGGAATCTATATGTCAAGGTCCACGAGATTGTACCCCAAGGATAACTCTCAAATCTGCTTAGATCATCTACGAACCGAAGCATAAATGGGTTAACCTTAGCATGGGTGTCTCTCCCTAGCAGAAATCTCTCCACAAAGAAAGCAAGAGACAGCTTTAGGGCATTTTGATCATCAACAGTGGTGAAGTTTGTGTCTTCAAAAAACATATCAAACTATGACTGCTTAATTTCAATCATCTTGGGGAAGAACTTGTCGCATAAGCGATGGGTATTCCTCCTCTTCCTTCTAATAGGATTACTCCTTGGATAGTTGTCAAAATTTAGGCTTGTAATGAGCCCAAACTTAAACTTAGAAAACCGAATGACTCGTCCAGAAACTAAAAACCACATTTGTTGTTCTAATTCCTGCCCAGTTGCTGCAACTTCTCTTAGAAGTACGTTGTGTACAAGCTACCCTGAGAATACTAGCTTCTGCATCTGCAAAAATCTGTCAAAACATGATTGAGCGAACAAACTAAGCTGCTCCGCAGTTAACTTGTTACATTTTCTTTCAACCACCCACAAATGGGAAAATGATGTAACGACAGTAGGGAAAAAATCTTCTTCTCATGTTTTCAATACCCTACTGACATTGTTGTTTGGTATATCCATTGATACAGTCATCATCACAGCAAAAAATAATTGAAAACATTAAAAAAATTTGAAAACAACAGCCACATATTCTCATCGACAAACTTTGTCGAGGCAGACTAGCGACACTCGATGATTTTCATTGAGATAAACAAAATAAAAATGTCTGCCAAATATCACGACAAAATTCTTTAAGACAATATATACTCTCGATGAATTTCGTTGAGATATCCAGTATGTATAAAAGATATCTCGACAAAATTCATCGAGAGTACACATTTGATATCTTAATGAATTTCGTAAAAACATTATTTACTCTTGATGAAATTCATCGAGATATCCAATATGCATATATAACTAGATATCTTATGCATATTGGATATATCAATAAAATTCATCGAGAGTACATACTATCTCGACGAAATTCATCAAGATATCCAGTATACATTTATAGCTAGATATCTCGACGAAATTTGTTGAGACAATATATACTTTCGACGAATTTCGTCGAAGAGCGATGAAAATTCGTTGAGATTAATTTGTTCGTCAACCCTCAACGAATTTTCATCACGGTCTTGACGAAGTTAAAAAGTCGTCCTTCGATGTTTTAACTTCGTCTTCTCCAATTTCAAAAACCATTAACAACACATCTCATTGCCTATTACAAATAATGTAAATTCAATAACTCACATTTACACATTTTAATAAATCAAAATGAACCAAACCACAGATGAGTTCAAGAAAACTTACTAATTATGCAGAAAAAATTGAGTTGCAGGAATCTCTTGCTATTTACACCGTTTGTGTAATAGATATCTTGACGAAATTTCACATGGCAAGGGGCGAAATGGAGTAGTTGAGAACTGTTCAAAGGAGTTGAAATTATTTCTTTGTTTTGGGAGAGAAATGAAGAAGTTTGGGTAAAATAGATATAAAAGGTGTGTTTTGACTATAGATATAATGATGATTTAAGTTAGGCCATTAATATAATTGGACCAAAAATATAACCAATGGAATGATAAATTTGGTTGAAAAAGAGAAGATTTCATTGAAGTTCCTATTAATCCTATAGGCAAAGGTAATGGTTGAGATAACCAAATTGAATTGTCTAGTATTTAGCTGTAATAAACAAAAATATGTTTGGAATCATAAAAACAATCGAAGCACTTTCTCAGGAAGCAAATAAAAAGTGCTTTTTACAGAGATAATTGCACTCACCTCATCTCAAAATGCTTCAACATGATTCTTTCCCAAATCTTGTACAAAGAGCTCTAAATATATCTCCTTTCTCTTTGAGAAAAGCTTTCAACCTTAAAGGCACAAACTTTCTCCAATTTAATTCTCTAGTATTTCTGCTTCTGTAATATTCTCACATATCTTCAACTTCTCTCTCCAAATCTCTCATAATAGTACTATTCTTCTCCATATTTTTCTTCTTTCTTCTCCGGGAGAAAGCTCCAATTTCTTATTCAAAAACTTTTGCTGTAGTAGAGTTTGCTTAATAGTTACGAGCTTCAGGAAAGCTATTTATCAATCTCAGTCTTGTGACTTGTGCCTTCGCAAGTTTATTGTAATTAATGATATGGGTTCAGCTTTTTGGGACCTCATTTCATTCATTCATCCGTCTTCTTCTTTATGAATGACAATACATACTAAACTTCCGAAAGTTAGCCTTTTGACACCATGAAATTCACGTCCAATAAACAAAAGATTTAGCTGCTGGTACGACATCTTTGCATGTCTCTTGCAAAAGGTTCGATTTCTGTTCAAGACGAGGTAGATGAGTTACTCATGGATGACTTCTACCATCCTCGTTCTCTTGAAGTGTTCTTGACAAAACTATGAGCTGAACGATAAAACTAAAACAAAAGCTAATGATGAAGACAAATCATTTGATAGCAATGTTGGTCAATCTCGTCCTTCTCCAAAATGATCGTTTTCTGCACAAGACTACACAAAACTTGTTGATGTTAATCCTCGTTCTCTTCAAGTTTTTTTTTGGAAGAATAGCAACAACTGCAAGCTAAGAAGGCTGCAATATTGGAGTGCAGTAAACAAAAAAGTAACATGGAGGATATTAGAAATCACCACAAATTCCAATGCTTTTACATCTTCAATAATTTTCAACATGTAATGTTTGGTTCACCTCTTGTGTATATTTGCAAATACAAAGAAATTATTTCATATTCACGGCAGTCTATTCTGTTACATGAAAATAATTCAATGACTAACATCATATATTATAGGCTCACAACCGTCATCATCGTTTTCGTTGCCTGTCACAATTTGCAAGTATAACAAAGTGCTGATCTCTTTCCTTGCTTCCCCTTTAACTGGCTCCTTGTTAAGAAAAGTTTTGCTCAAGGAGATATGAAAAAGATTTCATAACTTCAATGCCATAGGTTCTTTTCAGCAATCACCGTGAGCCATCCTCAAAATATAAGGCTCTCAAAGAAATTAAGTTGAAGCCATTTCTAAAATGAACAATACTGTTTTCTGTTTACTTGTTTACGTGCTTAATGCTAGTTTCTTGTTGCGCAGTTCAAGATTTGCTTGCATTCTTGCTGCTGCCCTGCCTGTGCACCAGTCCAAGGAAAATATATATTTTTTAATTGATATGAATTAAAGTTATGTATAAATGTAAATACGGCAAAACTGTGTTTGAGTGAATCAACTTCAAAACAAGGATGTGATTTTATGCTAACATATATATATACACATATATTAACAGAGTTGTTGATTTATCTTAAAAAACAGGATTTGTACTAACCGTCCTTTTTGTCCATTTTTCTTCTGCTGCGCCAAAGAAGACGAATTGGTGTACCAGCAAATCCTGCATCTGTACGCAGTTGCTTTTCCATGTAACGTCGATAAGTCTCAGGAAATAGCTTTGCATCATTCACAAAGAAAACAAATGTGGGCGGCCTGATAGCAGCCTGCAAAAGATATCACATTCATTACAAGGTGGTAACAACGCATAATAAAATGCTGAAAAAACAAAAATAAGATATTTAGCAGCAACAAGAGCACATGATCAAAGTTACACATGTAATATTGAATTAAGAAACAGAGTTTTGCAAATGGCGTGCCAGAAAACATTTTCTGCAACTGACTTCTATAAATCAAACTAGAAAGTTTTGAGTGAATCTGTAGCACTGCATGATCAACATGTATTGTGTTTTATAGGTAGTGAAAGAAAACACACAAACGCATTTAAAAGTATTAAGTAAAATGAAAACTATTTCAGTTCTTAAGAAGAACACGATTCCCTTGCAATGAATATCAAAAAAGGAATATGAATCCCTTTAACAAAGAAAAAATATTTCCTGCACAACCTGGATATAATAAGGCATGGCAAAAAATTATCGGAGAGAAAATATCATCAATTATGTACTTGCACAATATACGTACCTGAGTGCAATAATATATTCGTCCTCTCCTGCCACCTCTGGTCCTAGGAGGCGACTTAAAAGAAAGTGCTTCCCGTACTACTTGATTTAATATGGCTGTACTTAGCCTTCTTGATCTCTGCTTGTCAACTGTTGCAGCAGCAACAATGATCCTGACCCAAAACAACCACCATAGAACTTATTCTTGTTGTTTTCCTAATTTCTCAAGTAAGAACAATTTTTCAATTAAATGTTCTTTCTTTTGAGAGGAAGGTAAAGGGATTAAGCAAAACACTGAGCAAAAGATCATGCAAACAACATATCTTATCTATAGGTGTTTTCACATCAAGCCAACAGATGATTTTTCTATTTGCATCTATTTCAGGAATGAAAAACATTAAAATCTTTTGCTTACAGCCATTATTTTGATTAAATTGGTTGCTAATAATCAAAAAACATACTTATCGACACTGTGACCAGCTATTGCGGTCGAATAAACAATAGGTGCCCAATCAAGAGCACGAAGCTTCTCTCTAACATCTTGCTCATAGTATGTTGCAGTCTGCTGGTTTTTATTTGGTATGGTGTCCCATTTATTTACAACAATCAGACAACCCTTCCCTTCTTTCGCAATCCTTTCAGCGATCCTGGAATCCTATGACAATAAGGAAAACATTACCATCTTCTTAAAGGAGATCATTAAGATAAACAGCCAGCAAATTATTTTACCGTCAGGTCAAAACATATGCATGCTACATTTGAGAACTATCAGTGAGATAATTTCTTTTTAATTTCTGATAAAATCACCTAAGCCTACTTCTAACAACAGCCTCCACCCTGCCCATAGCAAAAGGTTCAAACTCACAACCTCCTTTTCCTAGAGGAATGATAATCATAACACCCATCATCTTTAACGAGCTTTCCAAAAAAAAAAAATGTACAAAGCTTGTGTTATCTGGAAAATTCAGTCAGATAGTTATTTACCATACTTTCAATGAAATAATAACTTCAAATGAGTTAAAACTTCTTTCAGTTAAATAACAGCTTCAATCAACTAGAAGGTTGCAAACATAATAACCACAAGGGAGCCTGGGTTTGTCACATTAATTGCCCACTGCATGTGAGATGCAAGGAACTGCACATTCCCTCCAACCAGTCAGGTTGCTCAAAGAATCCTGAACAAGTCATTAGCCACCGAAGAGAGAGAGAGAGAGAGAGAGAGAGAGAGAGAGAGAGAGAGAGAGAGAGAGAGAGAGTAGGTTACAAAAGGCTAATGGACAGTCCAGGTTTCAAAATTTTGAATAGTAAGTTAAAAAGTTCCCAGAAATTTGTGACTAGAAAGTTTCTCTAGTTTTTGGGTTTTGGTTACTATTTCCCATCACTATAGACAAATAAGACATTATTGATGAAAAATAGGGAACGCCTTCTCTCTGAGCAAAGTCTGGAACATAGACCTGTTGCGGTTATTCTTGTAATGAATGTCATTTGCAGAACTAAAGTAATTATATTTTCATTGACAACTCAGGCTTGAAACCTACTGGCAACATGCTGGGTTCAACCAAATCAATTCACCCCAGTAATTTCGTAATGTACATTGGACAAGGATCCATACACAAAATTACCAATGCATTCAAACAGCCTGGGACACTTAGTTAACCAAAAAGAAGGAAGAAGAAGAGTGCATCTACTGCATGGATCTCAATCCAAATGTGACGAACATATTCCATAAAGGCTGCAAATGGAGTACCTGTTCTGTGATACAAGCCAAGGCCTCAATGACAAGAGCCACAACATCAGAACGACAAATGGCACGAAATGCTCTGTTCACTGACAAAGCCTCTGTGGTACTACCTGATGAAGCTATAGCCGCCCTTTTTCTAATTCCGGCAGTGTCAATAAGCCGAAACTTCTGAAGGAAAAGAAACCTTTAGACTCTAAGAAAAATCGAAACAACAGAAAGCAAAACCTGACCAAAATGAATATATCGTGCACATGTCTGTGGTTCAGTAACAAAGTGAAGGCCTTCTGTTGTCCAATTCGCATTTGAGTTCATCCTATAAATATTGGCATTCCCTATATGGTATACATGACTAGTATGCATCTTCTCAAGTCTTCATTCGAGAAAGATAAAATTAAAGAAATTAAAGACATTTGAGCATCAATAGTCATCTTGATGTGAACTAACAGATCAACAAATATCAAGAACTACACCTAGATGCGTAAAGTTGTGGTAAGGCAACACCAAATGAGCTGGAAAAGTTGGATGGTAGTAAGTGGTTTCCCGATTCAATAACAAGCAATCCAGTCAAATTGAGTACATCAAGCAAACTAGTGAGACAATAAATAAGAAAGGGGTTAATTTAGAGAGGAAAAAGAAAAGAGTTAGAGACACTATAAATAAGAGGATTTAGAGCACAGAATTTTAGTTAAAAGAAAGAGAGAAATAATGTATATAACTGGGGGTATGGGGGATAAGTGACTGGGCCAGTTGTTACAAGAGGAAAATCAGTAAAACTAATAATAATAAAATAATAATCTGGGGTTATGCGTATACTTGTTAGTGTGAAAAGTTAACAGTTCTTACTAGCTGTAAAGTTCCATACATACAACTCAATTGATTCATGAAAAACATTTTAAGAACTTGCAGTTGTTAGAAGCCAATAAGTATCCTTTATAAATCACTAAACAACACAGTCGAATTGATAATCAATAGAACAAAGACTCCAAACCAGTTATACCTGGCCCTCAGGTCCTGTAAATTCAGTATCAATAGCATCACGAGTAGTGCCACTGATAGGGCTAACAATTGTTCTATCCTCTCCAACCAGTGCATTCAAAATGCTACTTTTACCAACATTTGGGCGGCCAACAATGGAAATTGCAGGAACATGATTTTCTTCTTCATCGAGGTTCTCTATACCCTAAAAATTGCAACCAATAAACTATCAGTCATCTTGTTAAGAAATCAAGGGGCTTTGAAAATATGAGAATATTTGTGGACATGTTTTGTGCATGCTCTTTTTATAGCTTACAAGGGATAATTTTGAGATGCCTAAATGGTTTCAATAAAGTGTAATGTTATCATACATAATACTAACAAGCTCAAAGTACAATTATTTTATAACAGTCCTTGTAGTATCTTCATATAACAGAAAGAACAAGAACATGATATCAGAAAAATTAGATAACCTTCTCAAAGAGTCGCCACTCAGGAAAGAAATAAAAGTAAGTAAAGTTATGAAATCTCAGAGAATGGTTGTAATGAAGCTTGACAATGATGATCAAGGATTCAAATTTCTCATTCCTCGTATGTCTCTACATAGCTTCCAATTTACAACATCAAAATTTTATAAATTGGAAAGACCATTGGATCTGTGCACAACAATGGTCGTAATCCTGAGAATACAACTCATACTCACAGTGATTGCAGCTCAATGAATTGGGATGAAGAATCAATAATACAAACTGCAAAAACTCAATTCCTTAAACAATCAGATGCAGTATCACGGTTGAAAATATGGGTAGCATCATTAAGTACAAGGGCCATATGGGCTTTCCTTTAGAAAATGTTTCAAAAGTTATTCCAAAACAATTAAATTGATTGCTAATTTGATCGAAACTGTAGGAACGATATGAAAAATCTCAGTCATTGTACTAACAGATGAGAAAGAATCCAATTTTTGGCTCACAAACCTCAACTTTTTTAAGCCCCGAACAAACAAGATCTAGAAGCTCTCCGGTTCCCGTCCCAGATACAGCAGAAATAGCAAGAGGTGAGAACCTGATTAATTAACCAAAAATGTGCAGACAAATCAAAACAAGATTTGTAAAGGAAAAAAAATAAATAAACAACTAGGTCTACCACATTTTTGATATCTAGTTCACAAAAGTCAATTCACTTTATGAGAGGAGAAAAGAGGGAAAAATAAAAAGAAAGCCTAACAGAGAATCTCAGATATCATATCCTCTAGACAAGTGCAAAAACTAGAAGGGATTATGCATATGAATGAATCTGGACAGGTAAATATTCAGGTTCAAAAGGCCAGTAACTCAAGTATCATAACTAACAAACTCAATAATTGATGCACATATGCAATGTATACATAGGCCAAAATTGAAAAAGCTTTACAAAGAACTTACATCCGTTAAAAAGGGGGCAACAACAGAATTCACAACAGATTGAAGAGAAAGTACATTTATTAATAAGACATTTTATTTTTGTTTCCTTTTTCTTTGGAGAAGTTTATATTTGAATTCTTAACAAGAATAATATAATTAATCTTGAATTTCTAAGATCTAGATTTTGAAACCGACAATATTATTCAAATCTTAAACCACGTCAATTTTTTCCCTGGTCTGAATAGAGTTTGGTTAAAAGAAACAATATTATGTTCAGGGGGGAAAAAATATAAGGGAAACACAAAATCCCAGATAAATTAGCTTTTCAGAACAGTGGACAGACCAAGAATGTACCAACTGCAAATAACAAAACAGAAAAAAGAGCGAAAAAAAAAAAAAAGAAGAGGCAAATAGTTGAGAAAAAACTTGTAATCAGGGCAAGTGGTCTCATTATAGAAAACCATGACTACTTCATCATGAACTTTTGATCTAAAAGTAAATTTGGTTAATTAGACAACTCCCCAAAAGAGACAGAAATGCACTTATCATAAAATTGAAGGCCAAGAATTTTCAAGAAAAGACAATGAACATCTCACCCCAAGGACCAAAATTCCGACACTTGCATAACTCCTTTGCGTGGAGACTCACACTTGTTCACAGCAAGAATGATAAACTTATGCATGTAGTTCTTACGTAGCCAATCTGCTATTTCCACATCAGCTGCTGTCAAGCCTGCCTGCTCAAGGAACATAAAATTGCTTAACAATAAAACCATTTCTGTTTGCTTAACCATATACACAAGAACTTGCAAAATTGATAAAGATTCATAATAACTTGAAATTAATTACTGTGCAAAACCAAATAGTCAAGCATTTTATCATCGGTTATAGGACCAAGAAAGATTGAATATATGAAGTTAACACTACACCAAGAGATTACAGAAACAGATCCTGGAAGACACCATCAGCTGATTATGATCCCACCAGAATACAATCATAACCTTTTCAAATTCAAACTAGATTTTAAAATCGCCAAGGCTAACCTCCAGATGACATAGTGGAAAGAAAAGGGAAAGTTCCAATATATAGTTAAAAAAAATTATTTATATATATAAGAAGGCTATACATCAGCTACAGGTTACAAAATAACAATCTACACCTGCCCATCAACAAGGAATATAATGACAGAGGATTCTTCTATAGCTGCAGTTGCTTGTCTCTCAATCATTGATGGCATCCTAGCAACAGCTGCCTCCCTGGTGGCAAGCGGAATCCCATCCATACCAATGGTCGTCGTAATATCCAATTCATCCATAACATTCGCCTGTGACTTTGAAACAGTGATCACACCTCCAGTATCCACCAACATAAAATCATGCTCTCCCCAAAAGGATCTGCCATACAGGCGATCCCTAGTAACCCCAGGTTCATCCACCACAATAGCCCTGTTACCCTGCGATATAAATTAAGTGAAAAGATTATCCAATTTTATCAAGGTAGAACTTAGAGGAAAAGTTCCCTTGTAAGCTTCAAATTTGCTTTCCTGAATATTTTAGAGTGAATTTACAGTAACAGTCAAAATAATTAAAGAATAAAATTTATGAATAATACCCCAACAAGACGGTTAAATAGTGCTGATTTACCAACATTCGGCCTTCCAACAATTGCAATTCTTGGCAAAAGATGGTCAGGGACCTGCAGAAGGAATTTCAAAGTAGTAGTAAGTAACTGTGAAATCGTACTATAAAGTCCCAAATTCAATTTATTCACAAATATTACATAACCCAGTTTATTTTTTAAAAAAAAATTGCTCCATACAAAAAAAGAAAATCACAAGACCAGAAATTTCTTAGGTCATTGATAGACTACAAAATATAAAATCATAACAACCCAACTGTACAGGTATTCTCTATAATCTCAATATCTTCAAATGCCAAATGATAAAAGTTTAATTGTCTGAATTTACTCATCATTATCATTCACTCTCATATATAAAGGTCTAAGTATATTTGTGTTTAGAAGAAGAGACAGTCATGTTTTAAGTACTACACTGGCCGAGTCAAACAACACTAGCCATAACATTTCTAATTTGAAACACCTCAGAAAAACACTAACGAAATGAGCCATAAAAATGGAATATAAGATGTAAATGCAGCAATGGGTACAGCTGATAAGCAGAAAGCATAAGGCAAGTAAAAAGAAAATCAAAATCTCAAAAGCAAGAAGACAACAAGCGTGAGAAAGTCAATAGGTATACAAAGATAGATCTCTTTTTCAACTTTCAACTTTTAATGTATTTGATCAATTTATATCAGCATATTCTAGTAGCAACGTCTCCAAAAATTTTATAATAAGCAAACAAACCAAAGAAAGATGCATAACGGATTAACAGAGACGAAAATAACTTCAGAAAAAAGAAATGCTTACTAACATTTCCGGTTACACTTTTGCGCTTCTTCTGCTTTTTACCAGATTCCCTTCGATTATCCGTCTCATCTTCTGAAATCAATAAACAATCCATAATGCTCATATTACAGTAAATAAAATCAAAATTTTACTTTAATATAATTAATAAATTAAATTAAATTCTAACAAAAGCTAATTTCAAATCCTCATAAAAAAAATTTACAAAAAATCTGATGAAACGCACCGATTCTTAGTTCACGAGACAACGAGGAAGAGTACTCGCGAACAGCATCCTTAGCTTCACGCTCAAGCGCGTCGACATCAAAGCCGAAATCCTGACCGTCAGATTCCTCATCATCGACTTCTTCTTCTTCTTCAAACTCACCGTCCTCTTCCTCAAAGTCTTCAAACTCCTCCTCGTCGTTTCCGTCCGAAACGGCGTCTTTTGAGTGGGTGAGAGCGCGGAGAGGGAGAGGATAGAGAGAGGAGTGCTTGTGGTGAGAAAGAGAGAGGAAAGGCGGAGGCGGAGTGAAAGAGCGGAGGTTGGGAGAAGAAGAAGAGGAGAGTTTAGGGATTGGAGAGAGGAGAGAAAGTGAAAATGTATTTGCGGAGAAGAGATTGAAAGTTGCAGCTGACATTACTGTCTGTGTTCTGGAAGAATGAAAGGAAGATTTGGCGGTTAATGGGGGGCGAGTAAGAGAGTGAGAGGGGTTTATCCGGTTGGGTTTTTCATTGGCGCATGTTAAGGAGCCTTGTTCTAAACTACGCGGGGAGGGCAGTACATCTCTTTTTTATTTTTATTTTTTTTGGTTTTTTAGTAAAATCTCAAATTTTACTTGAAAATGTTTTTTAAAAGTAATTTTTTATAGATAACATTTATTTATTTATTATAAAATTTATTTAATTTTATTAAAATAATAATGTGAAATTTAAATTTCATAAATTGAACATGTTTAGCACGTGATGTTTAATGTTTTTGATGCTTTTCCTTTTGAAAATACTAATAACTAATGATCAAATTAATAATAAATAAATAAAAATTAATAGCTTAAATTTCCTCAATGCTTCACTGTTGTTCTTAAAAATAGAATAAACTGTGGATACAGTTCCATGTAATGGCAAAAACATAATTCTCAAAAATTCATCAAAAATGGGCAGCAGTAATTGAAAGAATAAAGCTGAAACCTATACATAACGTAAGCTACAGTATCTGTGTCCATTTTTCCCTCAACTTTTGCAGCCAATTCATGGGAAATCTAAGAATTGCTTCCTGTTGAGTTGTCGTTTTTCTCTTTTCCACTACACCATTTTGAGCATTGGGTAAGTTTTTATTGCTTTCAACACCTTTACTATAATCAGACTCCTTCGTAGGAGTCCCCGGTTTTACCTTTATCTTAACTGGTTTCCCCAGCTTTGATTTGTCTTCCATTCTTGCAAGCTCAAGAGCTTTTTCACACACAAGAAATCCTTGATCATCCCAAGACTCCAAAATCACACCAGAACCGATGCATTTTCTTTCGTGGTAGAAGGCTGCAAATTGCCCGGCTGCCAGACCCTGATCATCTTCCGATAACAGGACCACCGCAATGTCTTCTAGACCATCTTGACCATGTTCCATTGTTAAACTACAATTGTAGAAACTGGGACCATGTCTAACCTGAAAGTTTCAGCACACGTGAACTTCCCAGTGGCTACCATCAAACATCTAAGTCGATTATCAATGCCTAAAATCAGCAAGACCCAAAAGTAAGCAACAAATAGTCCACATTTGATGAATTAAACTTCGTAAGAACCTATGGTGGTAACCTTTTCCTAGAAAATATAACATGCGTGTGGATAGGGCGACATCCATGTTAGTTCAGTTCTACAAATGGCAGGCCCAGCCCACACATATTCAAGTTTCAAAAGAGCTTAAGACCATTTGAACACTAACTGAAATTGTTCCTTTGAGGGAATAATGCATAGCATTACTAAAAAAGGGGCTGTGTGGAATATGGAAATATTAATCGGTGCAGATCAATTCATGAGGAGCATTTTGCCTACCTTACACTGAAGCTGATCGACCTCTGCTGGAGGCAAACCACTGAGCCATCTCAAAGAACCGACACGAAATAGGCGCCTTTTCTTGTCGAATGAATAATAATTTCTTGACACAAACACTACATTGTTCTTAACATCCTTCTCAACAACATACCTGTATAAAATACCATAAATCCTAAAGCGATGGGACAGACGAAGAACCAAACATGGTAAAATCAGAAGATAGTAATTTGAGATGACCTATGGTTAAAAATATTGAAGGATAAATTAACAAGATCTATTCAAGGGTATAAAAGTTAAGGAAATTTTAAAGAAATCAACTGCATCTGTTTTAGCAACATGGCATTTCAGAGGAATATATCTCAGTAGGAGCAGATAATAGAGATAGAGCTACTTAAAAATGATTGTTGTTGAGAGAAAGAAACAGTGACAGCATACCAGGGTCCTCCAGGGAGACGTAGACCTTGGCGTTGACCAATTGTGTAGAACCAAAAACCCCGATGTTTGCCAAGGAAATTCCCCGTTTCTGCTTCCAATATGACACCTTCCATCTCCCCGATATGTCTTGCAACAAATTCACTAAATTTTATCTATACAGAAAATTAGTTGAAAGATGAATATAGTCACAAATTACAAGCTCATCATCATGGACTTGAAAGGAATAAAAGCATTGTGAAGATGTTAGTGCTGAGGAGATTGATATACGTTGGCACCAAGAAAGAAATTATTGATCAGGTTTAGATATATGACATATATTTGGAAGAATTTTAGCACTTGAATTGAAATAACCGCTAGCAAAACATACCTTTCCCAGAAAGCATATTCCTTGAGAATCCTTCCTATTTTTGTTAGGCAGATCAAATTTTGTAGCAAGCTTCCGAACTTCATCCTGTAAATAATTTGGCAGTGAGAATTTATAACAATAGAACTGCAAAAAGAATAAGCACAAGCAGATGTGTGCAAGAGTTCTTCAAAATAACATTATACAACTTTATAACCTCACATTTCAATTTCAACAAAATTTGGAAACTTATTAAAAAATGATGAATTCAAACATTACCGTAAAATTGTAAATTCACTATGGCCAATTTCATTGTTGAAATATTTTGGAAACTGACATTCTCATGCAGTAAAATTGCATAGATATAATTATCAGTAGTTGAATATTTTACTTTAGTTTGCTTCAGGAAATGGAGAAAATTATAAAAAAAAAAAACAGACTGCAATCAAAAAATAGAAGTTAAAAGAAGATGGTCAATCAGATTTCCACAAATTACTAAAAAAATTAGACAGTTTTAACTTTTAGCAGCCTTATAATACTCACTAACCGGTTTAACAACCACAATTACAGAAGCTGCTTAAGTTCTTGAACAAATATGACATGAATCAGATAAAAATTGTTTTGTAAGATCATCCGTAAATGGTTCTATAAGCAGTGAAACTAGGTACACTAACCTTGGGTATAGAGCCAAGCGGGAACATAAGTCGTTTAAGCTGGGCTTGTGAGAGATGTGAAAGAAAGTAGGTTTGGTCCTTGACCTACAAAATAAAAGGTTAAAGTTATCATAAACAGGCAATATACAAGTACCAAATCTTCTAACTTCCTAAAAGAATTTTAAAAAATAAAAATAAGAGAATCCTAAGTAGGTTAAATACAGGAAAGAAATATTAGAGAACAGATTATCTGAAACAGGTACCGTATCCTTCGATAGTTCTAAAACAGAAGGCTTGTCCATTTGATCTGCAGATGGGTGGACAACATTTGCATAATGCCCAGATGCAATGTAATCAAATTCCATACTGCTGATGGCATCCATGAAAGCGCCTGAAGAATTATAAAGAACATAAACTTAAAGAAAACAAGTATAAAACATGAGATTCAGTTGCACCCTTCAAGTTGAGCTAACACATACCAAATTTTATTCTTGTATTGCAAAGCACATCTGGGTTGGGAGTACGGCCACATCGATATTCATCAATAATGTAGGACACCTAAACCATGAATCAGAAGTTTTCATGACTATCCAAATAAAAAATTAGCCTTCATGACAATGTTGTAGTTAGCCAATAAGATAGCAACAAAGGAAATTAAATGACCAAAAATATACCAAATAGATTTACAAAATTCTCTTAAGGTGCATGAGAAACAATTAACAAGAAATAGATTTCTGGTTGAATAACAGGGGAAGAGAGATTGTGAAAGAGAATCTGAAGAAGCCACTTTAAAGGGGAAATACATACCACATTTTTCCAGTATTCATCTGTCAAATGCACAACTTCTAATGGCACATCAACCTGAAAACCAACATCATTTAATTTCAGCTGTGAAGGTGTCCCTTCTGCAAAACCTATAGCAAGGAGATCAAGACAAGACTCTGCCAAGCATAAAAAGGAACAAAATACTTTTATGGGAACACCATGATGCTAGGAGCTATTCATGCATGCAATGTTGTTAGATGGATAAACAAATGAAAATGAAGAAGCCTTATTGAACAAATAAAAGATTAAATACACATAATACTTCCAAAAAAATCATTTCCACCGTAATTGTATTTCAAAGCAACTCAGTCTTTATAGCTTAGAAAATAACAATTGCAAATGAGGGGAGTAACCTGATCACAAACAGCTCTGGCATACTTCAAATCTTCCTCCCATGGGCATTCTGTCCAAAAGTTCTCGAAGTCTTCCTAAACCAAACCACAAATGAGAAACAGTTTGCTCTAGTGTCTAATAGATAACAAGATTCTATATTACTCATTGTCATATGTGTTGGAAAGCATCTGTCTCTATGCATAAATCATCATTACTACATTTTAGAGCAATATTAACAAAAATTTTAAACATATATATCTTTTCAATGTGCAATGGACGAACCAAAACTAAAACCAGATGGAAGTTCGAATCATTGTTCAAACAATTGCAACGTAGATCACCAAAAGAAAATCACTTAGCAGTGAAATAACTCGTCTACTCCGTGTAGTCTATTTGGCCAAAGTTAATCAACTGCACATAATGATATCATGGCAGACTTGAACATCCAAAAGAATAAAAAAGCGAAATTCTAATATTTCTGAACTTCCCAAAGCATTCATATTTCCAAACTGAATCAACACACACAAATACGATAGATCACCATAAAAATATCAATTATCAATCTTTCCAATATTAAATTATCATCTCAATCAAAGGAAAAAAATCACAAATTATCAACTTCCATTAAATTCCCAGTATTTGTTTGATTCAACTTCATCAATACACAGAACATCACAATCTCCAATTATCCCCTACATGCAAACCAAACAAAAAAAAACAAACATACATACTTGAAACCAGATTTTCAGGTAAAAAGCAGTGCACGAATGGCCAGAAGCATGAAGAAGCCGAAGAGCAACACTGCTATCAACGCCGCCGCTCAAAAGAACAGCCACTTTAAGCCCATTCCTCTGAGGCATACAGCAAGAAAGGTGGCGGGGTTCAACTTCAAAACTGACACTAGAATTAGAATTAGAATTAGAATTATGTTCAGAAGAATGCGAAATTTGAGTTGCAGCTGAAAGAGAGAAAGAGATGGGTTTCAGAAAAAGTAGTCTTGGGTTCTGAGAGTGAAAGAGGGTTCTGGTTTTGGGACAGAAGAGGGAGAGAAGAGGTTTGAAGCGCGAGAGGGAACAAGAGGACATGGACATGGGTCTGAGATTAAGCATTGGTGACAGAAGACAGATTTTCGTTTGTGTGTTCTGGTCGTAGGATAAGAGAAACCAAACTGAAATTGTTTAAGCTACAAAGTTTGGAAGTTTAATCCATTTTGGACATGCAAGCAAGAAGGCTAAATATCAAAACAAATGGATTTTATTATTTCATTTCTAATAAATATATTGGTTAATATGAAAATATTGAACAGTTTGTGGGCTTAACGTAAATTATATATAATATAGGGTCATCACAACAAATAAAGACAATTACCAAAATTAACGAATTTCACGGACTGAGGGGTTTTTAACGCCTCTTATTTTTCCCTCATTTTCTTTCTTCTCCGAGCTACCGCCACAGAACCTGGTAAGTTAACTCTTCTCTCCTGCTGCATGGGCGACGCCGTCTTTGTGATTTGTTCTGTGTCTGTATAAACTCCTCAGCGTCCACTTTGTTTTAGGGTTTTGTGTTCTGGGTGTATCTTGTTATGGGGTGATTTGGTTCTGTTTGATCGTAAGCGGTCTCTGTTTTCTGCTGCTTTTGATTTCTGATACTCAGATTTTGGCGATGTAACATTTTTTGAGGTTTCCTTTTTCTGGGTTTTTGATATTATAACACCTCTTTCACTGTTTCTTTATCATATGGTTACGTTTCATATATTTCGGACTTCATACAAATGTAAGTTTTTTATTTTTATTGTTTTCCTTTTTAAGTCTTTCTCTGTGTTGAATACTGACTAGTTCAGCTTGTTTTAGTGTTTGGAGTACGAGAAAAGTTTATCGTAAATCTTTGGATTCTAGGTGTTTTGTTTCATAATGAGAAAACATAGGAAACTGTTGAATTATTCGCACTATATTTTATTGGAAGGTCTCTGTGTTGATGATGATGCAAATTTTCTACATGCTGCAATTTGGAAGTATCTGATGAAAATCATTGAAATAAGCATTTTAAAAGTATTTCTTTATGGAAATTTCGTATAATTTTAAGTAGCAGAATTTTTGTGTTTTGTAGTTACTAATAACTTGTTATGGTTATGCTTAGATTGTATATTAAGTTCCTTAATTTATGTTTGTATTGGTTTGAATATATTGGTGTTTGCTGTTTGTAAGATACTTCAATT
Source organism: Cedrela odorata (assembly GCA_035584115.1). Lineage (NCBI taxonomy): Eukaryota > Viridiplantae > Streptophyta > Magnoliopsida > Sapindales > Meliaceae > Cedrela > Cedrela odorata. Next base: position 2,451,896 of record JAXCLQ010000005.1, on the reverse strand, counting down.
TTAACATATTAATTTACTTCATCTTCTTTATGCAGGCAAATAAGTAAAAATGGTGCAATATAATTTTAAGAAGATTACTGTGGTACCCAATGGGAAAGATTTCATTGACATCATTCTATCACGCACCCAGAGGCAAACACCAACTGTTGTCCCCAAGGGGTATTCCATTTCTCGGCTCCGTCAGTTTTAAATGCGTAAAGTAAAACATACCCAACAGAATATCATGATAAGCTCTCGACAATCATAGATGAGTTTCCTCGCCTAGATGATATCCATCCATTTTATGGAGACCTTCTGCATGTGCTTTATAACAAGGATCACTACAAGCTTGTACTTGGTCAAATAAACACTGCAAGGAACCTAATCAGCTAGATTGCTAAAGACTATGTGAAGCTGTTGAAGTATGGTGATTCGCTTTATTGTTGTAAGTCACTTAAGGTAGCTGCCCTTGGTCGAATGTGCACTATGATAAAGAGGATTTGCCCTAGTTTGGCTTATCTAGAACAAATCAGGCAGCACATTGGCAAGGCTGCCTTCAATTGACCCGAACACTCGTACAATCTTGATTTGTGGGTACCCTAATGTTGGTAAAAGCTCATTTATGAACAAGATCACTAGGGCTGATGTGGATGTCCAGCCTAATGCTTTTACGACCAAGTCACTCTTTGTAGGTCATACAGATTACAAGTACCTGAGGTGTCAAGTAATCGATACCCCAGGGATCTTGGATCGGCCTTTTGAAGATCGTAACATTATTGAAATGTGCAGTATAACAGCTCAGGCACATCTGCGAGCAGCAGTGTTATTTTTCTTAGACATCTCTGGGTCTTGTGGATACAGCATTGCCCAACAGGCTGCTCTTTTTCATAGCATTAAGTCCCTGTTTATGAACATGCCCTTGATTATTGTCCTCAACAAGACTGATTTGCAGCCACTGGATGGGATATCTGAGGAAGACAAGAAATTTGTCTTGGAGATGAAAGCCGAAGCCATGAAGATTGTGATGGGTCAGGGAGGCAAGTCTGCAAATGATGAAGGAGTGCTATTGACAATGAGCACTTTGATCGAGGATGGGGTAAGTGCTGTGAGGAATGCAGCTTGTGAGAGGTTATTGAATCAAAGGGCAGAATTGAAGATGAAAACTAAAAAGATAAATGACTGCTTGAATCGCTTCCATGTTGCAATGCCGAAGCCACGCGACCAAATGGAAAGGCCGACTTGTATCCCTCAGGCAGTTCTAGAAGCTAAAGCCAAGCAAACAGCTGAGAAGAGAAGAGGAAAACTGAGAAAGACTTGGAGGATGAGAATGGTGGTATTGGTGTATATTCTGCTAGTTTGAAGAAGAATTATATCTTGGCTAGCGATGAATGGAAAGAAGATATAATGCCTGAAATTCTTGATGGTCACAATGTATATGATTTTGTTGATCCTGATATCTTATTAAGGCTTGAAGAATTAGAACGAGAAGAAGGTATTAGGGAGGCAGAAGTGGAAGATGATGATTTCGAGATGGATGGCAAGGATCTGACTCCAGAAGAGCAAGAAGCGTTGGCAGAGATCAGGAAAAAGAAAAGCTTGCTTATTCAACAGCACAGGATCAAGAAAAGCACTGCAGAAAGTCAGCCCACTGTACCAAGAAAATTTGACAAGGACAAGAAATTCACAACACACAGAATGGGCAGGCAGCTATCTTCTTTGGGATTGGATCCCTCTATGGCTATCAATTGTGCCTGAAGCAAGTCTAGGGGTTGAAAATGGAGAGGTCAGTTGACAGGGGAAACAATGATAATGGTGATGCTATGGATATGGACATGGATCAACCAAACAAGAAGCTGCGGATGAGATCAAGATCCCTGTCAATGGCAAGGTCACAGTCAACATCACGGCCTCCTAGTGAAGTTGGCCCAGGAGAGGGCTTCAAGGACTCTGCTCAAAAGGTCAAGGCAATTAAACTTGGCAAGAAGTCTGTTAAGCAGAGGAACAAGGATGCTCATCGTGGAGAAGCTGATAGAGTTATTCCTACACTGAAACCTAAGCATTTGTTCTCTGGAAAACGCTCTATTGGAAAAACTCAAAGACGTTGAAATGTTTAAGGCACATCCTGTGTTATGTGGTGACTTGTTCCAGCTTATCTGTTGTGTCTTTCTATTCTTTCTCTTTGCTTTGCTGTGTTCTGTTTTATTTCTTTTTTCATTTTTGGTTTGGGATTAGGGCGTATTCCCATGAATATTTGCTATATATGTTCCTACACTGGGAAATGTTTGATATGATAATTATCTATAGCCATAACAAGTTTTTCCACTTTTCTTTGTTTGCTGTTTTCTGTTAGATGAGAATGAAATTTTCCTCCTGACAAAGAAGTTTCTACTGTATTTGCCATCTTTAATGTGCATGGAGCTATCATTGGAATACATGTTATTGTACATTGTTATGTACGATCTAAATTTTTAGTTTGTTCATCCTTGTTAAATTATCTTTTGCATTGATTGCTGATACTTAGTTTTGTTTCATGGCTGAGCTATTTCGCTTTTTTTTTTTAATCTGAGATTTGCTCAGACAATAACCTAGGAGTATGCAACATTCATATGTCAATGGACTTGATCTCCTTCGTTAATTCTGAAGTCCACATCAAAATCAAAGATATTAGTGTAGGGCTGTTTCATTTCCTTTCAAACCTTGTTAAAGATTTTATATTTGTGATTGCAGTTCTCTTTTGGTGCCTGTCGGCAACTAATATGGCTTCTTTCTTTGTTGCAGGGAAGAATGGTTTATGTTCTGCATAGCTGCACTGAACCTGTTAGTGGTCAATATGGCTTCGGTTCTTATGGAGAAGAATCTTTTATGCCCTGCAGAGGTGCACAGATCGTGGAGTTGCACTCACTGTTGACAGTTTTGACTTGAGATTCCAGATTGTGGAGGAGTTTTCTTTTTCCTCTTTCTTAACATGTTTTTGTTAGGGCAATTTTGAATCTGGGATGTTGTCTGAGATGTTATCTGTTTTGTTTTTAGGGATTTGACTGACCGCACGTATTTTACTATGGCATAGTGGCCCTGTTTTTTACCAGTATTCATTAATTTTTTTTTTGTGTTGTGAAACAATTCGCCATTTACAATTTAATGTTCAAAATGTATTCTTCACAGGTGCCAACTTAACACCAACAAAAATACAAGGAAAGTGACGACTGTTGATCATAGTTCATTGTTGTCTGGAGCATGTTTCATTTCATTGTCCTCAGAGCTATTAGCTGTCAGTCATTTGGAATACCCAACATCATGTTTCATTTCATTGTCTATACGCAATGTTTGTACACCCGACCTCCTCACTGTTGTATTTCAGGATGAATGGAGTCACCTAATTCCAGCTGCAACCTGCCTGCTTCGTCAACCCCATGCTTCTTATCTCATCTCGGATCTTATTAACATCTTCCCAGCTATCAGTGCTGGCGTAAGTGTTGGACAATAATGCAAAAGTTCCCGCACTAACTCCCTTCGTGTTGGCAATCTCATGCCTGATTCTATCAAACATCATCTCGTTTCCAAGAATTCTGCAAGCATTCGGTAAAGCTCCCCAAACTGACCATTCTGCCTCTATAGGCATTTTTCTAATGATAGCCTCTGCTTCCTCCAAGAGTCCACCTCTGCCATACGTAATAACCATGCAAGCATAATGCAGCATTTGGGGCAAAATCTCATAAACACTGCTCATAGCTTTAAAAAGCATCAATCCTTGATTGACCAGGCATTCGTGACTACACGCTGATAACAACCCAACGAAGGTTACGTCATCGGCAGAAACCCCGTTAATGATCATCGTGTAGAGAGTAGCTCCAAAGCTTGCTTGGCATAACCACTCACGGCCAGGCCACTAATAATAGTACTCCATGAGATGTATCCTTGTATGCAAGCATACTAAAGACTTGAATCACCATACCCACATCGCCACATTTAACATACATGTTCATCACTGCATTCGCAACAAGATAGTTTGCCAAAAGATAACATCAGTATTTATGTAGGAATGCACAATACTGACCAAAACTCAATGCACTAATTGATGAACACGTAGACAAAACATTGACTTGATTGGCCTCGTTAGGCTCGGGTTCCTTTGTTTTCACCATTTCTCGGAAAACTCTCACTGCCTCACAAAATACCCTTTGGATAACCACAACTCACTAATGACTCACATCTTACATAGAAATCCAGAATTGCATTATCCAAAATAATGTTACTTTCATCCAAATTCCTCAAACTATATGCATGAATAGCTTTACCAAACTTAAGAGACCTCACACCACAACAAGCAGACACAACACTAACAAGTGTAGTAGCATTAGGCTTTAGATTAATCCCACAAAACATATCAACTGCTTCACTAAAAAACCCACAATTAGAAGCCCAGAAATGACAGTAGTTCAAGAAACAACATCTGGGAAAACTATTGAGTAAAAAATTTGATGGGTACGGTTATGTAAAAATGAAGCAATGAATTCTGAATAAAAATATCATGCAAATGGCCAAATTTCATGACATGGGCATGGATTTCTAGGCCTTATTTGTGCGCATGGGCTAAGGAACATGCCTTAAGTGCTTGAGTGAATGTGTAGTGATTATACGAAAATAGGCATTGGAGCATTGCATTTTGTGGGGTGGATGAATTTGTTAGAAGTTTTAGTAATGGATTTAAGATGTGGGGTTGAGGATTTTTGATGATTTGGGCATGGATTCGGTTTAGTTGCTTGAAAGTAAGTGTAGATTTGGTAAAATTAAGGCCATTAATGTACATGACAAAACGTAAGAAATGATCTAAAAAGCAGAACAAAAAAAAAATGTTATGTTAAATGTTTGTATGATCTCTTACCAAACATTCATCCACTATTGTTGGGTTCTTCTTTAATTTATTATTGTGTTGTCTACTTCTAGATTGCATACCCATCAAACTTTATTTAATTTATTGCAAAAGAAAAAAGAAAAAATCTCTAATACTCCACAATTAAAATGTGACAATAAATTACATTATCATCATTGTTAAAATATTAAAGAGCCCATAATTACATTTGACTTATGAAGGAAATGCAAGATTAGCGAGATATTATATCCAATAATTAAATTAAAACAAAGATAATTATCCTTCTAAATAATGCCATGATACGTTTTGTCATATGTATTATGAATATGGTGTACCATGATTTTTATTAATTTCTTGATGCAATGAATCTTGCTAATGAATTATAGTTCCATTAAAGTCAAATTCATCACTCAATTAATAGCTGAGTGGTTGCATACATAATTGAGGTTCCAAGATAGTTTTCAGTACCGCAAAAAATAAAAATAATTCCATTTCTCTGTTGTCACTTTGTTCTTTCCATATATTCTCGAATACCATTCATTTCATACCACATACCCTACTTCCAGTACTACTGTCTTTTCAATGGCTACTTCGAGGTAGTAACCTTAATCTCCTTGTTTGTATATACAAAATTATTAGCAACAATCATATGTGTGTGACAATTATTACTTCTCACATATATGGTCTTCGAGTGTGAACATATGCATTCTTTAAAATATGAATTTGATACAAATCACCGTTATTTAGTGCAACTCAATATCATTTTGCATCAAATCAGCGTTGATTTACACCAAATGTTAACGATAATTACAGGTTTAATAATTATAAGTTGTGTAACAATGTTTATATTTGGTTGTTAATTGCTAATACTTACAAGTTACAAAGTAAGCAAGTAATATGGTTTAGTGAAGTAGAAGTGTTTCCATGTATGTAAGGTTGGGCCAGTGATCTCATCTCATATATAATACCAAAAGGAAAGGCAAGCTTTGCTTAATCTTTACAGGTAGCCGCAGCTGGTACAGACAAAGCTTTGCCAAGAAAACAGTAAGGAGAAAGCATTCAGAAAAGTTGAAAACCCTTGTACTTCTTCTTCTTCTTCTTCTGCCTTTTTCACTTTTCATTTTCTTCGTGTGTTTAATTTTTGGTTATAGATAGCAAAGGATACAAAAGAATAATTACAATAGTAGTAGTTAAAAATTATTATTTTTAATATAATGTTTAATACAAGTTGAATGTAAGTAGATTGTCGGAATTTCCAATCATGTCACATTTAGACTTAATCACTAAATTAAACCATAGTTTGGAGCATAAATCTCTACATAATCTTGATGTCCACTAAATATTGTTGCTTAATGAGCTAGCTAGTTTCTACGCATGGGGGAGATTTCTTTCACTCAAAAAGTTGGTTGCACTTGCACTTAACATTCATTCTCTAGAGAAAATTAATTGTTGTAATCATGTGATTAGTTGAAGTCAATCTAAAATGATGTTCATTAACGAAATGATGTAACCATTTTATAATTTCTTTTGAAAGATTTTTATTTTAACCTATACACACATTACAGAGCCAAAAGTGATACATGCACAAGGTTCAATAAGTGCTTGTTTGATATATGGAATTTTCTTAATTTGATATCATTCCCAATTCTCACATCTTTTGGTCCCTATGGGGACTTAAAATTCCTCAATTTGATTGATTTCTTTTTAACTTTTTACCACTATTTTTAGAACTTTTAGACTTTGCCTTTTGAACTTTTTGGCATCCAAAGAGAAGATATGGTAAAACAATGAAAAGGGTAATAATGATTCAAAGCATAGTTAGATATTAATTAGCATTTAAAATTACACATATGACATATGTTACACAATAATATCACTATTTATCGCCGCAAATAATATTTTAAAATAATTTGTATCGTTACTATTTTTATTATAAACGTAAAATTTAAAAAAGAAATTAAGAAATTTCAATTATTGTATTCATTTTTTTGGTTTAGTAAACAGTCAAAAAAGAGTAAATTTCTTTGGTGGGTGAGTCAAATTTTTTTCTGATTTGAGTGGTTACCAATTTTGTAATATATATATATATATATATATATATATATATATATAGCCTTTATAATTTGCCAATGCAAAATTGAAATCTGTCTGAAGTTGCCCCATTTCTCCGCTTAAACTTACCTTTGTTTTTTCTGCAGATATGACTAATGATTTCAGTCATTTTTTCCATTCTCGAAGATAAATTTTATGTTCTGCCATTGATTTGATGCCATGTTTGTATGAAATTCACTTTCACGAATGAGAAAAAGCCAGGAGGATATATTTTACTGTTTGGTTATTGAGAAAACAAAAGAAAATAGTACTGTGTTTGTTCCTTGCTTCCAAACGATGCTATTGAAAAGCCAATGAATCTGTTGCACAATTTCTTTCTTTCTTACTTTCTTCCTTTTTAAAATATGTTTTTTACTGAAATTAAAAGGCAAAAGAAGAACCCACCCCACTAACTTAAATCACAATCTTTTTCATTCTTCATATCAAATAATTAATTATATTTAATTTACTTAATTTGAAATACAACACACTTGGCATGCAATATTTCATATACAAGCTAGTTAGCCAGAGTTACTGAATTCAAGGGCAGGAAATTCTGATTCCGTTCAACATCATTTCATGGATATTTGACCTTAGAATATTCTTCAAAGTTACTAAAACTATGTGATTAGTTTACTAAGTTAATTCATGGATATTTGACCTTATAATCAATGGTTTAAAATAGCTTTATAAATATGTTGTTATAAGGTTAAGACGACAAAGATTAATTCGTCGTTAATATATTATGATTATAATTATTGATGCAGTAAAAATATTATTTTTGTGGATTCCGTGCATTAGTAACGATCTCTCTTCTTCTTTTAATATAAACTCGTAATACCTGCGACCACAATTGAAAGTTATAGGGGTAAAAAGCCAGTTGTCTGGGGAAAACCCTCCGATACTTAAGTTATAATTTTTTTATTGTAGTTATTAAAAAAAGAAAGTTGAAAGATAATTATAGTATTTTTGTCAAAGTTTCAGTAGTCGTACTTAATTATAGCTGATTTCTTTTTATAGATGTTATTATCTCCTTAATATGACAGGATACTATGAAATCTAGTAATCAGAATCCCACTATACGAGAATCGTAGAGATTTCATAAGTTAAGCATCAGTTTTCAGATTTGGTGACATCGTATCCTTAGGATTCTTATTATGTAAAAAGTTTAATTTGGCAAAAATCCTTATTATGGAATAATCCAAGAATATATAGGAAAGAGACAAATCATTCACTAATACACAACTGTAGCGAGGTATCAGAAATCTTTGTTTGGGGATCGTTATTATCCTAAGACAAGCTCTAGCGTTACTTGCCCAAGACCTTCGTAAGCCATAGCCGAGACCTTTATGGTGCGTCCCTAAGATAAGACTTGATCCGAGCCTCCTGGTAGTTCTGAGAGGTCTCGACTGCTATCTCTCCTAAAGTCTTTGACATACCCTTTATTATTATGCCGACTCGAGACCTTTTTCTTCTTTTGCCGAACAAAACCCGAGCTCCCTATCACTTGAATAGCTCTCTTTGGGTAGCAGTTGGTCTCGGAACACTATCTGTCTCTTCCTGTAAGACCATTTTAAACCTTTATTCTTCTGGGCCTTATGCATACTAGATTATACCTAATATCAAGCCCCCTAGTTTTAGTCAAAAATAATTGTTCCTTAATTAAAACTAATGATGACGGTTCTGAAGAGACACGCCTGCATGTCATAATTAAATATTCAACTGAGAGTCCGCTCGTTTTTTACAACGTGGCAGATGATGACTAGCTCTAGGGTTCCCAACGTTTCGAACCCTAAGAGAATTAACTGCCTTAATGATGTTCGCCCCCTTTTCATTAATAAGACACATCCTATCAGCTTCTCCCACGACATGGCAACATCTCATCCCATAATCTGTAACGGGTATCGGCGGTTGGAGTTAGACTATCTATTCAACTATACTTTACCCAAATCCTCGCTTCCTTTGGACTCCCTCGCTAACAACTAAACCTTAACAATTGGAGAATCATATTTAGTATATACGTCGTATGGCACCAGATCTCATATCATGACCCTTTTCTTAAGAAGATTGAGTACATGTTCATATTGAAAAGAAATCCCATAAGCAGTCATGGGTGGTTCTACCTTCAGAACCAAGCCGGCGAGAATAACCCCATTACTGGCAACCCTATCTCTAACAAAATTTAGAAGAAAAAATGGTTTTTTGTTAAAGGTAATTGGAATTCAATCCCACATTTTCATGTACCCAAACCCTTAAGTGAAACGGTCTTTTAGAGTAGCAAGCCAACATTAGCCCCTCCTAATTATGAGAGGGTAAAACTGGACAAGTCATTAGCTTCAGACTTGAGCCTTTTACTCTCGAAAGACGAACTGTTTAGTTCGGGTCTGGTAAATTTCTGTATATCCAGACACCAATTGGCTTCGAAAAAGGCCACTCTTCGAGGTAATCTCAAAGTAACTCGTCTTTAATGTTGAGGTTGCAATAACTAACTATAGTTTTATTTGCGTTTGCAGGAGAAATGGCTTCTAAAGACCAAGCCCCATATCCTTTTCAAGTCTTGCAGAGACTTGCCAAAGGAAAAAGATGAGGAAAAGCTCTTCAACCTTCAAAGGTCGCCCAAAAAGGTCCAACTAAGGCCTCAGGAGCCTTGAAGGTGGCTGGCTTCTCCAGCGCAGCTCGCCCCAAGGTTCCCTCCAAAGGGGTATTAATTCGAGATCCGACACCTCTCCCCCCAACTCCCCCCACTGACAAGGGCAAACGTAAGGCTATGGCTGAGGCTTCTGAAGAAAGAGCCAAGAAGAAGAAACAGATGTTCAGCCAGACTGACCAGGAGTCGGTCGGATCTTGGGAACTCCTTCCAGAAGATATTCCCAAGGATAAACGGAGATTTTTTGAACACTTCCTTCTATGCATCAACCTACAAGTGTAGAGCATTAGCGACAAGTTATCTGAGGACATCGTTGGGCTCTCAAGTGAGTAGTTGCTGAATTTCCAACTAAAGTGATTGGGTCAGATAAGTACTCTCTCTTGGTGCTAAGAAGCAATAAATGTTTATATCTTGTTCCACTAATTATTGGTGCTTTTTCAGCTCTTCTACTCGACCATTCTGCACACGATACTCTTACTGGAGATTACTCTCAGGCATCAAAGGCCAATAAGAAGGCCAAAAAAGAGGAGAAAGACTTGGCTTCTGCAAAAAGCAAGTACGAATCCGACCTTGGCATAGTGCATAGAGAGCGGGAGGAGCTCCAAATAAGGGTGGCTATGGCTAAGTCGTCTCAGTCTGAGGCGAATAGAGTGTTAGAGGCTTTAAGGTCTGAGCTAGACATCCTGAGGAAGGAGGGGAAGACGCATCTTCAAAGCTTAAATAAGGAGTGTGAAGAGCTGCGAGCGAGCTTGGATACCGAGAAGAAAAAGTTCGCACTCTTGGCTAAGAAAGTCGAGGATGACGAGGCAGAGATGGGAGCTCAACTTGGCAAGCGAGTCAATGATAGCATTGACCTGACTTGTGAGACGCTCCAAGACCAATATCCTGACCTAGACTTGGGTTGGCTATATGAAGCCTTAGGGCGTCCAGCTCCGGCACGAGAAGAAGAAGGCTCTGACAAGGCGTTCCCTGAAAAGGAGAGGCATCCTAATCTGAAGATCAAGTTTGTGCCACCAATAAAGTCTGCTACTGGCCCCTCTGCTGAGCCCTCTGCTGCAAATGCCCCCGTGGAAGTCTTTTCCACATAAGGGATAGAGGCTCTTCTTACTGACCTAACGACTCCTCCAGCCGACCCGGTGACTACTCTAGCAGATCCAACTTCTTCCGTTGACCTCTCAGCCAATCACATTGTAGGAGTTTAGTTTTAGTTTTTTTTTTATGTAATACTTTAATTAATGAAATTTCCTTTCAAGACTTCTGATTTTCTCTTTCCTCTAATTGCTCATTTTTTCTTTCACTAAGTAATTCCGCGCAATCCTTACTCACCTTACGAATTTAGATTACCTGTTAACATTGACTTGGCATAACAATATCCTAAACTGTTCATTCTTCACGTATTAACAGCTTCTTTCATTTAAAGTCTGCTTGCATCCCAGATTTCGTTGACACACTTCGTATTAGTCATTTGATAACTTCTTTGATCAATCATTTCCTAAACCAAGCCCAGCTGCTTATTTGGGCAGGGAATTATATCGTCCAAGAGTGAATAACAAGCTAACGTCTGGGAACAGTATTACCCATTTTCGGGCTTCGGAAGGAGATTACCCCGAAATGTTTGATGAGACCATCCGAGAACCTCTTTTGCTCATGTTCTTTGAGACCATGCTCAAGGCTTGTTTGAGCTGAGAATAATATTACCTCTAGAAAAATAGAAAGCTGACGTTTGAGAACCGTATCACTCATGTCTGGGCTTCGAGAAGAGATTACTCTGAGACGTTTGATAAGATCATTCGAGAACTTATTTTGCTCATGCTCTCCAAGACCGTGCTCAAGGCTTATTTGAGTTGAGGATAATAATACATTGGGGAAAATAAAAAGCTAAACGCTTGGGAACCGTGTCACCCTTGTCTGGGCTCTGGGAGGAGATTATCCAGAGACGTTTGATAAGATCATTTGAGAACCTCTTTTGCTCATACTCTCCAAGACCATGTTCAGGGCTTGTTTGAGCTGAGAATAATATTACCTAGGGGAAAATAGAAAGCTGAACGCTTGGGAACAGTGTCACCCATATCCGGGTTTTGGGAGGAGATTACCCCGAGACGTTTGATAAAATCATCTATCTGAAAACTTCTTTTGCTCATACTCTCCGAAACCGTGCTTAAAGCTTGTTTGAGCTAAGGATAATATTACCTCAGAGAAAATAAAGAGCTAAACGCCTGGGAACAATGTCACCCGTGTTCAGGCTTCGGGAAGAGATTACCCCAAGACGTTTGATAATCATAAGCTTTTGCTTTATCTGTTGGCTGACTTCAAAAATAAAAAATAAAAAATAATTTTATTAACTTTTAAGGGAATTTGCTACAAAAATTTTTGATGCTTCTAAGGGTAATACAACTTCAAGCGTTAGGCATTCCAGGGCTTTCGGACTCGGTTTCCATTAGGGGATTTCAATTTATAAACTCCAGGTCTGAGGACTTGAGTGACATTGTAAAGCCCTTGCTAGTTTGCACCTAGAACGCCCTCTCCCGAAACATTGGTGTTCAAGGTTACTTGTTTCAGGACCCAATCTCCTTGTAGAAAGAAGCGATGTCGAACCTTCTGGTTGTAATATCTCGCTACCCTTTGTTAGTGAGCTGTGACTTTTATCAAGACCATTTCCCTCTTTTCTTCCAACAAATCTAATTCCAAACGTAAGCCTTCGTCATTGGACTTCTCGTCATAATTGTTAACTTGGATAGTTGGTATGCTTACTTCTATCAGAATCATCGCCTCATATCCGAAAGTCAGGCTGTATGGAATTTCTCCTGTGGCGACTTTAGGTGTGACTCGGTACATCCAAAGAGCCTCAGGAAGTTTGTCAATCCATGCACTTTTATGCTCCTTGAGCTTCTTTTTTAGGGCCTTTTTAATGAACTTATTAGCTAATTCTACTTGTCCATTGGCTTTAGGATGAGCTGGAGTTGCAAATTTGAGGTCAATTGCAAAATCTAGGCAAAACTCCCTGAAGTTTGCATTGTCAAACTGCTTTCCATTATCCGTGATCAGTACTTGAGGTATTTCAAACCTGTAGATGATGTTGTATTTGATGAACGTCGTGACCCTTTTTTCTATGATAGCTGCCAAGGGTTCGGTTTTCACCTACTTTGTGAAGTAGTCGATAGCCACCACAGCATACTTAGTGTTTGCACGAGCTTACGATAAAGGTCCAATGAGATCGAGTCTTTACTGGGAAAATGGCCAAGGACTCACCAGGGAAGTCAACTTCTCTAGAGGTTGTTTAGAAATTCAGTTGTGCACCTGACACTCATGACACGTTTTAGCTAGCTGCTCTACATCCCGAGAAAGTGTTGACCAGTAATACCCTTGCTTCAATATTCTGTGGGTCATAGCTCGGGCTCCCCAATGTCTGCCACATATTCCTCGATGGATTTCATCTAGGATCCGAGTAGCTTCCTCAGGTTTTTGGCATTTTAGGTAGGGAATATTGTATCCCTACTTGTATAGCTCTTTATTAATGATGATATATCTTGTCGACCTATTTCTAACTTTTCTCGCCTGCTCTTTATCTTCTGGAAGCTTGCTGTCTTGAACATAAGACATTATCTCATCGACCCAACAATGATGTGGATCTAATCGAGATACATAACGCATGTGGTTTTCATCTTTTTTGCTTCTCTATTCCAGTACTTCTATTGATACCGAGGCGAGAATGCTTCCTTTAAAAGTAGAGGCTAGTTTTGCTGCATGTCTGCCTTTAAATTTTCGACTCTTGGAATTTGTTTCATTCTGACAGTCTTTAACGCGCTCAATACTTGTTTGGCTTTTTCCAAGTATGCCTGCATATTACCTTCACGCGTTTGGAATTGACCGTCCAATTAATTGGCCACTAATTGAGAATCACAGTGGACATCAAGACCTATGATTCCTAGAGGCAGGGCTAACTTGACCCCTGCAATCAACGCTTCATACTTCGCCTCGTTGTTGGTAACCTTAAAATTAAACTTTAAAGAATACAATACCTCAATCCCCTTTGGACTTACAAGGACCACACTAACTCTTCCTCTCTGAGCGTTTGAAGCTCTATCGATGAAGAGGTTTCAAATCACAGCTTCTTCGTTTGGGGTGGTTAGATCTTCTCATTCAGAAAGTTGTTCTGCGATTTAGTAGATAAGGAGGTGTTCCGACACCAATCTTTTGGCAACGAAATCTACTAAAGCCTGAACCTTAATTACTCTCCTGGGCTTGTAGATGATGTCATACTCGCTAAGTTCAATAGACCACTTGATCACTCGATGAGCTTGGAAGTAAGGTCTAAGCTTCCTTGCAACCACCACCAATGCTAGTGCAAGCTTCTCTGACGGCGAGTATCTTGTCTCGGTGTCTAGTAGCGCCTTGCTGGTGTAATAGATAGGATGGTCAACTTTCTCAGAATCTTCCTTCATTAAGACTGAGTTTATTGAATGGTCACTTACCGTAAGGTACAGGTAAAGCATTTCTCGGATCTCAGGTCTCGTCAGGTGAGGTAAGGATGCAAGATACTGCTTCAGCTCCTGAAAGTTATGCTCGCATTCCTCTGTCCATTCAATCTTCTTCCCTTTATTCAGGTTCGTGAAGTCTACACACATTCTCTATTATCGTTGGCCTTTTTAACCATTACCACATTCGATACCCATTCTGGATAATGCACTTCCCTGATGAATTTTGCTTTCATCAGCTTGTCGACTTCAACGTGTACTGCTTCTCTCATTTCTTCATTAAATGGTCTCCTTTTTTGCTTTACTGGTTTATGTTGGGGATTGATAGCGAGTTGGTGAGAGATTATTGGCCGGTCAATACCCGGCATGTCTTCATGAGACTACGCGAAAATGCTCATGTGTTTATTCAGGATGTCCTTGAGTTCGGACTTCAGTTCTTTTGGGAGTTGGGCACCAATTTTAACTGTTCTCTGAGGTGACTCCTGATCCAAAATAATGGATTCGAGTTCTCTCGTTGGCTTTAGGGCCGACGATTTGTCATCCTACTCCATCCTCTTCGCAATCAGCTTATCTTGCGAGTTATCTTTATTGGTTTCTAAGACCTCTCTACACGGGCGCTTTGATAGGCAGTATGAGCCATTGAAAGATATTGTAAAATATGACCGAGCTTCCTTTTGGTTTCCCTTGACAATTCTGATCACCTCTCATGCTCGGAATTTCAACTTCAGATAATGAATGTTCTCTATTGCTTTCGTGGTTCTAAGAAAATGTCTCCCGAGAATCATGGTGTAGGGCATTTTAAGGTCAATCACTTAGAACTCCACCATTATAGTCTTCTAGTAAAGCCGTTCTCCCATGGTGATAGGTAGTTGCACTATTTCTAAGAGGTAAACCCACGATTCCCCAAATCCATAGAGGGCAATTTTAGCAAGTCAAAGTTTCAAATCTTCTATTCCCAAAAAATCTAAAGTTTCCTTGAAGATAATATCAACTAAACTTCCTATGTCTGCCAAGATTTAGCTGACCCAAGACATTCCCACTGTTAAGGTTACTATCAATGCATCGTCATGTGGGCAATCCACTCTCACTTCATCTTCATCGATGAACATAATAGGTATCGAGGCGAGTTTTTGTTTCTTCTTGGCTCGGACATTCATGATATGGATATCCGACGAGGTGTTGGGTAAAGAATATCTATAGTAACTCTTTCTAAATCTGTTTGAATTCTCAGTCAATGTTGCTCAACCTTAGTTCTTTTTTCTTGTCTCGGTCCACTCTTGATTTCCTTATTCGAGACTTTAGCTCCATCTCCCTCTCCAATTATCAAGTCCTGTAGGTAATTGTTCCAAATCAGTATTTCCACCTAACTTCTAAGGTCAAAACATTCATCCGTCAGATGAAACTCACAAAATTTATTCTTAGCCTCTTCCACTGGTTTGGCCCTCAATGGGCAGGGTTCCACTAGTATAGTTCATCGTCTTGTAATCTCCTTCCAAACCTGTGAGAGTGAGGCTTTTAAGGGAGTAAAAGTTTGATCTTCTTGAACATGAGCTACTCCCCTTGCGTCATCTCTCGCAGGTGAACGATACCCTTTCGAACGAAAATTCTCTCTTCCTCTAGTTGTCTCGTTTCGCCTTACCTCTTCTACTTTTTCTATCAAGATCACAGAAGCTTCTCCTGTCGTCGCGTTTTCTTCCCGGATCGATCTTAGGATTCCTATCCCTTCAAGAGATCGTGGTTTGAAAAATTTTTCTTCCCTCATCTTGAAAGCAATTTGATCTTCAATCTCTATCTCATTCAATAGCTTTCCTCTAACTGTTTCATAAATGGTAACAGAGGGCTTCCTCACAGTGTACAATCCTTGATCTACTCGTAGACCTTTCCTAAGACCTTCCAGAGCTAAGTAGTGATGATAAGCCCCTAATTCCATCACTTTATCATGATATCTTTTGACGAAGCTCCTGAGGCTTTTACTCTCTCCTTGCTTCATGAGTAGCAATGAACTCAGAGTCTTGAGATTGATGGTAGCGCCTCTAAACTCATCGACAAAGACTCTGTACAACTGTTCAAAGTTACTGATGCATCCGGGTGTCAAACTGGTGAACCATTTTCTCGCTTATCCCTTTAGAGTCAGCAAAAACAAGCAGTACATCTGGGATTCATCCAACCCCTAGATTAGCATCATTTCTCTTAATAGATCTATGTGCAGCGATGGGTCGATTTTGCATGTGAAAGGGTTGATTTGGAGCATCTTAAATTTTCAGGAAAGAACTAGATTCAGTATTTTTCGGGAAAAGTGAGATTTTGAGTAAAAACTCATCTTTAACGAAGCATCGACCCCTCACCCCCCCTTTGCCTCTCCCTCTTCTTCTGGTCTTCCAACTCCTCAACCAATTCTCAAACACGGACCTCTAAGTTCTCAACTCGATCATTGTCTTCCCTAAATCTCCTCCTTCGAAACGGGCTCCGTATAGAGCCTTCCCTTTACCGTTTTGATCTAGAAACACTCTCATATCCTTTTAACCGGGATCGTAACCTGATCCTCTTTTACGAACTATAGTCGAATCGTCAGGCAAATATTCAAGCATCTACGATGGCTAGTCATGGAGCCTATCGGCATTATCATCGCCTTGAGGTTCTTTGAAGAGATATCTAGAAATCTTTCATTTTCCCTTATCTGCGGTAGTGTATTTTCTCCTGGTAGTGTTTTGGCAATACTTTGTCAGACAATTTATGGGCGTTGCATCGGCACACTGCTTTCAGCAACTTTGACTGGTTTGGGCATCTGTAACACCAAAGAACCAGCTTGAAACATCTTCCTCATTCGTGCTACTTCCTCAACTAAGGCTTGAATCTGCCTATCCTTTTCCGCGTATTGCTTTTTATTCTTCACCAACCCTTTGCTCAACCTAGCTGTTTTCGCTGTCTCCAGACGAAGAAGAGTTGGTGCAACGACAAAGCTTCTTTATCACGATTCATGTTCTCCAGTGGCAATGTCTAATCACCAATATCCTAATTAACAGTCATATAGCCATCCATAACATTGTAATGAGGATTCCCCCTCACCATTGCTCTGTTTCTTGTCACATAAGTTCGCGAAGTTGTCATGTTTTCCTTCTTGTGGTTCTTTATGACTTTTTGTTTAGATTCCCACAAACGGTGCCAAATGTTAATGCAGCAAAAAATTCTTTTTGTGGATCCCGTACACTAGTAAGGATCTCTCTTCTTCTTCTAATACAAACTCGTAATACCTGCAACCACAATTGAGAGCTATAGGGGTGAAAAGTCGGTTGTCCAGTGAAAACCCTTCGATACTTAAGTTAGGGTCTTACTTGTGGTTATTAAAAAGAGAAAGTTGAAGGAGGATTATGGTATTTTTTTACCAAAGTTTTAGTACTCGTAGTTAGTTATAGTTGATCTTCTTTTATAGATGTTATTATCTCCTTAATATGGCAAGATACTATGAAATCTAGTAACCAAAATCTCACTGTGCGAGAATCATTGAGATTTTATAGGTTAAGCATCGGCTTCTAGATTTGGTGGCATCATATTCTTAGGATTCTTATTATGTAAGAAGCTTAATTTAGCAAGAATCCTTACTATGGAATAATCCAAGAATGTATAAGAAAGAGATAAATCATTCGCTAATACGCAACTGTAGCGAGGTATCGGAAATCTTTGTTTAGAGATCGTTATTATCTTGAGATAAACTCTGGCTTTACCTGCCCAAGACTTTCGTAAACTGTGGCCAAAACCTTAATGAGATGTGACTGAGACCTTTATGGTGCGTTCCTGAAATAAGACTTGATCTGAGCCTCCTAATGATTCTAAAAGGTTTCTGTTACTATATCTCCTAAAATTCTTGTCATACTCTTTATTATTATACCAGCCTAAGACTTTTTTCTTTTTTCACTAGATAAGATCCAGACTCCCTATTACTTGAATAGCTCTTTGTGAGTATCAGTTAATTTTGGAACACTATCTGTATCTTTTTAAAAAGTCATTTCTAACCTTTATTCTTCTAAACCTTACGCACGCATAGTGAACTGCGCCCAATAATAATAATAATAATTATTATTATTATTATTACACGTCTAAGTTTTTAATTCTATTACTAAGTGGAGTCTTTATTACTTTTCAATCCCCTCTTCTGTCTAACCCCTGAAGGTGATAATTTCTTTAAACAATCGCACTCAGTCAAGAAACTTGATGATTTTGGTTTAATGGGTTTGTGCCACGTGTACTTATCTTCACATTCACGTGTGTATGTTCAATAAGAAAGAGAGAGAGAGAGAAATTTTGCGATATAGATAGCTAGCCATAGAGATGAAAAGAGAGATTATGTGAAGTGGAAGCAAAACTCTTGGCTTGGTTACTAAACAAACTTCCATCTCTACCTTTTTTTTTTTGTTTCATTCTTGCTCTCCATATATACGTACATATATATATATATATATATATATATATATATATACCTTGTAATTGAAGAAAAATGTAATAGAAATTAAAAAGAAAAAAAAAAGCCAAGATCATGGAGTCAAAGACAAGATGACATCTCTCTTGCATGTCTTTCTCCAAACCGTTTCCTACTCAGACCCATCAACCAACCAATTTCTTTCTATTTCCTATATTTCTAAGCAAACGCTACAACAATCACCATAATACCATGATCATCATTTCCACTTCACCAAGCCTTCTGATTTCTCTATCTCTCTCTCTCTCTCTCTTTCTCTCACTCTTAACTCATTCTATAAAGTCTTCACTGATCAACATCACACCAGTTGGGAGGAAAAAGAATACCCTTCAAGCTATTGAATCCAAAGGGTTTTTTCTTTTAAGAAAATGAGAAAGCCAGATCCCTACAGTGGAAAGATCAGTAACAATGGTAACGGTAACAGCAACAGCAACAGCAATAACAAGCTTCGAAAGGGCTTGTGGTCGCCGGAGGAAGACGACAAACTGATGAACTACATGCTCAACAATGGACAAGGTTGCTGGAGTGATGTTGCTAGAAATGCTGGTTTGCAGAGATGTGGAAAGAGTTGCCGTCTCCGTTGGATCAATTACTTGAGGCCTGATCTCAAGCGAGGAGCTTTTTCACCACAAGAAGAAGAGCTTATTATCCATTTACATAACCTTATTGGCAACAGGTTTCTTCTTCTTCTTCTTCTTCTTAATTTCTTGCTTATTCAAAATACTCTTATGATTTCTTTCTCAATTATGTTCTTCACCTTCTTTTTTTTTAACCATTTTAGACCAATAAGTTTCATATTTGTTTCTTGTGCTACATATTCAACGAGGTGGAAACTTTTCAATTAAGTTATCGCTTAATCCAAAAATTTTAACTAATAAGAAAGTCTAAATAATAGCATTAAACTCTAACAGATCCCTCACGGGCAATGATTACTTCCTCTTTAACCTAAGTTGAAAGATTACTTTTATAAGCTCCCCTTCAATAATATTCAATGCATGGAATACAACCATAAGACATGTAAATGTAATTAGCAGAGTAATTAATTTACACTTTGTTTTCTGCCTGCCCTTGGAGTTGAAGACACTCTTCGTCCCATTTCTTGTTATGATTTTATTATTAATTTCATGCAAACCATGCATTAAATTTTTTATTTTTTTATATTTTTTTCGTCACGCTTTACTTGAATCTGACTCTTCTTAATTATTGATACATTTATTTTCTTAATTCTCTCCCAAAGGTGGTCTCAAATTGCGGCTCGATTGCCAGGACGTACAGACAATGAAATCAAGAACTTTTGGAATTCGACAGTCAAGAAAAGGTTGAAGAATTTATCCTCAACTCCATCACCAAACGGTAGCGATTCTTCATCTGATCAAGCTAAAGAAAGCATGGCAACAGCAGCAGGATCGGGATTCATGATGCATGATCATCATCAACATGGCATGAACATTTCCATGTATAACATGGATACATCTACATCATCATCATCATCATCCATGCCAGCCACGGTGTTGAAACACATGATCGACACGTTGCCGATGTTCGATCATGACATGAACATGATGGGTTCATCAAATGGCCATGGATATTTCAATACTACAACTCCATGCATGTCACAACTTGGAGTGACTAACAATGATGATGGTTTCTACAAGGAATTGCATGGGAATTTTGTAGGGGATTTGTATGTTCCTCCATTAGAGAGTATAAGCATAGAAGAAAATGTCAAGAATGAGAATTCTTACGATTATTGGAACTCTAACAATAATAACCCTAATTTTAACAACAAAGAAGATCAGAATATAGCTACTGGGGTTGAGAATTTATGGCAAGGAGAAGAGACAAAATTGGGGGAATCATGGGACTTGGAGGATTTGATGAATGTTCCCTCATTTCCTTTTCTTGATTTCTACTCAAGTTGGTCATAAAATTGCTTTGAAAATTCCACTAAATTTTTCTCAAAATATCCTTTTCAAAAAGCTCGTCACATATACCCAAACACCTTAGTCACCTACCAAAGAAGAAGAAGAAGAAAAGAGAGATACCCAAATGTTTTTGAGCTATACATCTTTGAAAACAAGTTTGTTTTTTTTTTTTTTTTGGGGGGGGGGCCTTGTAATTAAATTGGTCTCCCAAACATGTTCAATATTGTATTGTATATCCTGCCATGCATGGGAGAATGTTCATATAGCTTAGAGAGAGTTTGAAATTGAAGTCTTGGAATAATGGTCACACTGTAGAGGGATTGATTCTTGTACATGTATTTCCATTTGCTGTGAGGCACTTAGAATAATTGATATAAAGCATACTGTTGAAGAGATGTGAATAGCCTTAGAATAGTTGATATACTGCATACTGTTGAAGTGATGTGAATAGCCTTAGAATAAACATATATATAATAACAAGTTATCCTTTTCTTTTTATAACAAGTAAATTAAGTAGATGTAGATATTAATTTCTTAATCATATATTAATACATATTAGTTATCCTTGTGGTGTTATAATTAAAGGGAAGAAAGTACATATAATTTTGTGAAAGATCATTGTTTCTTGAAATGGGGTTTTTTCTTTTATCATATATTAGTAGTTGAGATGTCCACTTCAAAACCAAAAAACTACAAGATTCATGTGAAGTAATTAGTCAGATTGCTTTCATTGTAATATGGGTGATTAACAATAGTTTTTTAGTTAGTTATTAACCTTAATGGTGGGATTATTTCTCAAGAGTAATTATGACTCCACCACCACCATCCTTTCATCTCTTTCTTCAGGGCAAATGTCAGTTTAGTCCCTATTTTTTTATAACATTTAACTTTACTCCACTAATTTGACATTATTACAAATATTTCTAACTGTTAATACACCTTTTAATCATAACTTTTTAAAGTTCATTTGATTTCTTGATGGACACAAAATAACATCATTTTAATAAATAAAATTCATACAAAACGTATCGTTTAGTTAATCTTATAAAATTATTTTATTACTCTTCTCTCATTAGATAAAATTTTAATAAAATATAAGATGAAATAAAACGATGCCTAACCAGACCACCCAAGTTTTGCGCAATCTTTGTTTTATAATTTTACTACCCTTTTCCACCTTAGAATTAATGAAATCGGATTTCTAAGGAGTAAAGTGAAATAAAGATAAAAGAAAAAAAATAAATATTAACAATAATTGTGATATAATATTAATTTCCCATCACTTAATTACATATCTCTACCATGACTAATTATACAGGCTAATAAAATTAGGCACTTCTAGTGAAGAAATTAATTATGTAATTAGAGCCTATAGAGAGGCAGTAGTGAATAGAAAGCAAGTTTAGGGAAAACGACATTAAATAGACAATGCATGATGACGAAAATTAAAGACAAATCAAATGGACTAGTCGGCGGCTTTGTAAATTAATCATCTTCCTTTAGATTTTAACAGAGAAAAGAGACGTCATGCTTGTCCTTGTGTGTGGTATTTATTTGACTATACACTGACAACTGATTTACGTAGACTTTCTTATATGCAAATTGCTAATATATTCCATTAATTTTATATCTTTTAATACAAAATTCGAAACATAAAATAAAATTTTAAAATAATTAACGTAAAATTTAAATAATTAACATAACAAATTTAAAATATAAAATATAAAAATTAAAATAATTAATATAAAATTTAAAATATATAATAAAAAATTTTAAAATTCAATCGAAAATTTTATTAAAAGTTTTGAATGTAAGATACGTAATATAATATATGATGTAGACAATTATGAAATATATATGTCACAATGTTTACTTTAAATAACAGTTATAATTGGAGAAAGAAGAACAGATCAATGGAGTAACTTATCCCAATTGAATTTAGTAGTAGAGGTTGGTGTTGTATGTTGATAACAAGTTGCTTCGTGTTGAAGCATATCACAAAGCCAATTGGTCAAATGTTGAAAATTAAAACCAGATAGCATGTAAAGTTTTTGGAACCCTACCTTCATCTATACCTACCTCATCCTACGATGTTTATTTGGTCAAGTGATATGACCTTCATTTCCTTATTAACATGTAATCTCTTCCAAAAATTGAAAGGAAGCCATGAAACATGCACACAAGGAACCAATTGTTTGGAAGAATACAATAAACAATCCATTTAATTGAAGCCCACAAATTTTATTTTTAAGAAATGTCTTACTAACAAAGACTAGTCGAAATAACTTTACCATTGTTCCAAAGTTGGGTAACATGGGTACATCAAAAGGACA
>JAXCLQ010000005.1:2408426-2427122 GCA_035584115.1 Cedrela odorata | reverse complement strand
AAATAGGAAGAAAATTGGTCAACTCCATATAGTCTTCATAAAGAAATTCGGCTCTTGGTCTTCAAAAAGAGGCAGAAGCTAACGACAATATTCGGTGGGGGCCGAAATCTCAACGACGGCTTAAAACCCTCGCTGGATCCGCCAGCAAAATCCAACTTGTCCGTACTATTCTGCACGTGCATTTCTGTGGCTCTCACGCATTTCCCACAGATAGAGGGGCACTTCCGTCGTTTCATATATCACTTACTCCTGGCCACGGATTCATAACTTTTCTGGGCCACCTACTTCCCATCTTATTTCTTTTCCTGTCAGTCGTTCTACCTAGTCATAACGCGACACGTATCACTTCCGTCATTTTTCATTGGTCCACTTAAATCTCAAACCAGTCCACGTCACCAAAAAGTCTAGCTTGCTTCAGTGATACACAACTTCCAACAACTTGCCATGTGGACAATGCCATCCATTTCCACCCGGCGCACGTTAGCTAGCGCTGGCACCGAATAATGCCAACCTGGCCGGTGAACCAGAAGTTCCAAGGCGGACCTTTCAACTTCAAAAACGACACTCACGAAGCTTAGAAGCCTCAGAATCCCAGCGTATGTTCCAAACCCTATCTCCACCGCTCATCATAAATCCAACGGTCCACAATCATACATATAATATTTTTGAGTAATAATATCCAGGTGCCTGTTGTTTATGTTTTCACCAATAAGGATGTAGTTTTTCTATTTGTATCAAATAAGTCCCGGACCTCATTTGAACTGACCAAACTACCTATGTAATGATTTTCACATTAACTCTGACATCAAAAGGTATTTTAGTCATTTCACTAGGGTTAGAGACGTATATGACACAAACAAAAAAACTGTGTCCTTATTTGTGAAAATGTAAATAATTAGGAATCCAGATGTTACGATCCAGACGTATTTATAACCCACGCAAAAAATAAAATAAAATGCTGTATTCATGATTTATTGAGAGAGTTTACAGAGCTCGAAGCCGCTCGACAATGGCGTCTCTAGCTCTTACTTCGTCGTCTTGCTCACTAAGGGTTCACTCTCTCAAATTCTCACCTAGATCTAGATCCACTCGATCAGTTTCTTTAACTTCAAATTCGTTGACAAAAACAAGAAGCCTCAGTTCGAAAACCCCCGAATTCTTTGTCAAATCAATTCCACCATTATCGTTATCAACATCCTCTTTAAGATTGAAGAAACTTACAGTAAAAGCTTCAGCATCAGCTGCTACAGTTACACCAGCACCGCAACAACAGCCATGGCAGGGAGCTGCAATGAAGCCGCTACTCGCGTCAATTGCTACGGGAATAATCCTCTGGTTCGTTCCCGTACCGTCCGGAGTCTCCAAAAACGCGTGGCAACTACTGGCTATTTTCCTCGCCACGATCGTCGGAATCATCACACAACCGCTTCCACTCGGCGCCGTGGCTCTCATGGGACTCGGTGCATCTGTTCTCACCAAGACGCTGACGTTTGCAGCTGCTTTCTCCGCCTTTGGCGATCCGATCCCGTGGCTCATTGCTCTCGCCTTCTTCTTCGCTCGCGGATTCATCAAAACCGGACTTGGTAATCGGATTGCTTACCAGTTCGTCCGGTTATTCGGAAGCTCCTCCCTTGGATTGGGTTACAGTCTTGTATTCAGTGAAGCCTTATTAGCTCCGGCGATTCCGTCCGTCTCGGCTCGAGCCGGAGGAATCTTTTTACCGTTAGTGAAGTCTTTGTGCGTGGCGTGTGGTAGTAACGTCGGCGACGGGACGGAGCACAAGCTGGGGTCCTGGTTAATGTTGACGTGTTTCCAAACATCTGTGATTTCGTCGTCTATGTTTTTGACGGCGATGGCGGCGAATCCGTTGAGTGCAACTTTGACGCTCAATACAATTAATAAGACAATTGGGTGGATGGATTGGGCGAAGGCTGCAATTGTGCCCGGTTTGGTGTCGTTGATTGTGGTGCCGTTGCTGTTGTATGTTATTTATCCACCTACTGTGAAGAGTAGCCCGGATGCGCCTAAATTGGCTCAGGAGAAGTTGGAGAAAATGGGACCTATGAGCACAAATGAGAAGATTATGGCTGGCACTCTACTTCTTACGGTATAATTTTACCATCCTTCATTTAATTTTTTTGGTGTTTCAGTTGTTAATGATTCAATATTTGCCTAGGGACTTGATTACGTAACGAGTTAACTAGCTAGCTATTGGGGACTAAGTGTAGTTCTCAGTCATTCTACAATGGGATTTTATGGGATTTTCAGATACTGGGTCTACAAAACTATGATGAAACAAACTCACATTTGTGTAAATTGTTTTGGTTTCGAAGGTTCTTGCAGCTAGTAATCCATTTATTGGCCATTTTGATAACTTTGTTGATGAAATTTAACTAGTGTGGAGCTTAATCTATCCCAGGATTTCTCTTTTTTTGCGTCATCAAACAATTGGTGCTAGTTGTTGGGTTATTCATTTGCTCTTAAAAAGATAGCACTTCAATGTAATGTTCTGTAGTTGGAAAGTAGAGTGTCTGAAACTAATGATTTAGAAGTGTTTAGGGAAACAGACTGAGTTGTTAGAGTAATTCGAAATTTTAGAGCAGAGTAACCGTTATAATTGGTGCAAGTACACTTTTTTTCTCTCATGCTTTGTTATTCATTATATCAGGTAGGGCTCTGGGTTTTTGGTGGGAAACTGAATGTGGATGCTGTTACTGCTGCAATTCTTGGTTTATCTATCCTTCTTATCAGTGGGGTGGTGACATGGAAGGAATGCTTAGCTGAATCTGTTGCTTGGGATACACTGACGTGGTTTGCTGCTCTGATTGCTATGGCTGGGTATCTCAACAAATATGGTCTTGTTTCCTGGTTCAGCCAAACTGTAGTTAAGGTTTGTCTTCTTTTCCTCTTACACAAAATCTCATCGTGCATGCCTTTTCTCTATTATGGCTCAACTGTTGAATTTTTATTGCATAGTTCATTGATGGTTTTTGGTTGAACGTAAGAACTCTTGTACTAACTAGAATTATGGGTTCTTTCCATTTCTATCTGTGGTGCTCTGGCATCTTTATTCCAGCGCCTCTTTCTATTATTTTGAAGGTACGACTGAAATGTTTAGGCTCTTGCATTTGCATCACGCTATATATTAGTGTCTTTTTTTTGGTCCTCCTAGAAGAAGCAGATGACTGCTTTTCCAAACCAGGTCTCTATGCTGCTATTCATTTCTAGGTTCCCAAGACCGAAACAGAGGATTTTTACTCTTTTCTTAGATAACACTTTTGGGGCTTGGAATGTGTTTCTTCACAACGTTTTCAGTTTCTTGACATGGGGCCTTCATTTGCAGTCTGAGGGATATGTCACAAATTTTATTACAGTCTCCTTAGGTGTATTTATCCCTTCTGTAAGGGTTTTTGGTTCACTTGAACAAGCTTGCCTCTGGAATTTCTTTTATTTATTTGGACAATGGTAAAAGGTCACAGGATTGGATAATAATAAAATAATTTACTTCCATTTTTGCAACATGAATATATGTTGACAAAGCTGATGTAATATCTGAGTTTGGACACTCACTATTAGTCAATCTTAAAACATCACTTTTACAGACCCCAGCCACTTAGGAATTGAGGATTTGTTGAGTTGAGTAGAATTGAGTTTTACTGACAATCAGTCAATCATTTTGCAGTTTGTTGGTGGATTGGGTCTCTCGTGGCAGCTATCTTTTGGCATTCTGGTTCTTCTCTATTTCTACTCCCACTACTTCTTTGCAAGTGGAGCTGCTCACATTGGTGCCATGTTTACAGCCTTCTTGTCTGTTGCTAGTGCTCTTGGCTGTCCGCCATTTTTAGGAGCTGTGGTGCTTGCCTTCCTCTCCAATCTCATGGGTGGTCTTACCCACTACGGTATTGGATCAGCACCTGTTTTCTATGGTGCCAACTACGTGCCACTTGCCAAATGGTGGGGATATGGATTTCTCATTTCTGTTGTCAATCTCATTATCTGGCTTGGAGTTGGTGGGTTTTGGTGGAAAGCCATTGGATTGTGGTAAAGAGGCTGTTAATAAAAATTTGCTGATTCAAAATTTGGTGATTTTCTGGTTGATTATTGTTGGCCTTCAGGTTAGTTTCACCCTGGCTGGTAACTTTGTCATTGATTCTTTGTCTTAGAAATAATTATTTTGCCAGAGACCTTGGTCGAAGTAACTGTATTCTCATGAGGTCTATTTATTACAACGGGAAGTAGAATTTGTACCTGAAATTTTGACATGGCATGGCAAATGCCTACAATTAATGACTTAGTGATTAGTTTGATACTTGAATATCTCATATTCTTGCAATCTTATTTGTTTTTCATTTCTGTTGCATATGTAGAATCCAAGTTATGATTATGGCAAAATTATCAATTATTATGAATGCTCTCTTGATCGAATGTTTTGAAGTTGCTTTTGCTGATTTTCTTTCTTTGAAACTATGACCCTGTCTGAGTAGGCACTTTTTCTTTCTTTTGCTATAATCCTAACTATGGCAGTGTGATGTGATGCTTCCAAATTAAGTAGAAATATGACCGTCCTAAATATACCTTACATTATGCCAATGTTAAGTTTGTTTTAGTAGTTGTAATATAACTATTGCTATAAACATGAACCTAAAAAGTTAAATGTAAAATTTTGAAACTAGTTTAATGATCAAACCCTACCAATAGTTTGTATTCAACTAGTTCCATAGTGGAGCAACCATCCTTAACCTTATTGGTATGACTTGGATAGATTTTTTTTTCCCCTTAATATTTATGGGAGCAGAAGTAGTTCGAGTAAAAATCGTCTAATTTGAATGCAGATGCAAATTTTCAGGTAGCATTATGTTAATATGCATGTAATTTCTTGCTAAATTATTAACATACATGTTTATGAAACATAAATATGTTTACTATGCTCTCAAATCAAACAAAAAGAGATTATGGGCAATTTGGTAGTGGAATCTTACTTTGATCTTGTATGCCTATATGCTTATGATATTCTAAATAAAGGGTAGGAAGATAAATGGAGTAAGCGAATAGGATTCTTCAGAAGTGCTTTTGTTGGTCATCACATAGGAAGTAAAGAAGTAGTATTTTGAAATTTATGAAAGAATAGGATCTTTCAACTCATAGAAAGTGCTTTTGGGTTCAAGGGTTGGATGCCAAAATGGTTAGTACTTTTTGAATTTTTTTTGGGAAAATTTCGAAAATAATAATTTTTGATGCCCGATTTATGAATCTGCTCAACCTTAATTTAATATTACTAAACGGTTTAATTTCATTTTACTTTTATGACCAACTACGCACTACAATATTCTTATTACAGTATATGTGTTACAGTATACAATCTTTAAATCCTAAATTTTCAAACCTTAAAACTACAGTATTCATGCATAAGTGTTTTGTATATTTTAATTTTTTTATTTTTAAATTTATATAATAAATAATAATTAAATTAAATTAAATTTATTTACAATAAATTTTACTATAATTAAATTTACATAAAAATATAAATTTTAAAAAATAAAAGAAATTATTTTTATCAATTATTATTTATTATACAAATATAAAAAAATAAATAATTCAACATTGAAAAATTAAAAAGATAAAAATATTAAATTTAATTATATAAATTTTATTAAATAAAAAATAAAAATTTATGTTAAAACTAAATTAAAAACGAAATAAATTAAAAAAAATTGAAAAATTAATTATTACGTAATTTTAAAAAAATAAAGGATTTACTATTAGAAAATTTTAAAAATTAAAAATTATTTTAAAAATTTTTATTTCAATAAAAAATAAAAAAAAATTAAATTTAAAATATAAAAAAGTAATTTAACCACTTATAATTTATTATGTATATTTAAAAAATAAAAAATTATTTATTATAAAAATTTATTAAATAAACAATTAAAAAATATTAAATTAAAAAATAAAAAAAAAAATATTATTGTAGCTACAGTACCAATGTAGCTATAGTAATGTGTTAGTACAGTGTCTTGGACCATCTCGCTCGGACCATTGGCTCGAGCACAGTCTTAGTATAGTATTTTTTATTTTTTAAATTTATTAATTTTTTATTTAATCAAATTTTTATAATAAATCATTTATTTATTTTTTCAATTTATTTATTTATTTATTAAATTTATTTCCTTCTAAGTTTTAGTTTTCTTAAATAAAATTTATATAATTAAATTTAATATTTTTTTATCTTTAAATTATGAAAAAAATATATTTTAAAAATTTAAAATACACTATATATTAATTTTTTTTATTTTTTAATTTATTATTTATATATTTTTTAATTTTTATTGTTTATTAATTATATATAATTTTTAATTTTTATAATTTTTTTAATTTAAAAAATAAGTAAAATAAAAAAATACATATTATATATTTTATTAAATAAAGAATTAAAAAATAAAAAATAAAAATTATTGTGCTCGAACAAATGGCACGAGACATTGTAGCTACAGTATCATATTATTTTCTTTTTTAATTTAATATTTTTTAATTATTTATTTAATAAAATTTTTATAACAAATAATTTTTTTAATTTTTATATATACATAATAAATGATTAGTAATTAAATTAATTTTTTATATTTTAAAATTTTTTATTTTTTATTTTTTCAATATAAAAAATAGAAAAAAAACATTTTTTTATTGAAACAAAAGTTTTTAAAATAATTTTAAAATTTTAAATTTTCTAAATAGTAAATCCTTTATATTTGAAAAAATACAGTAAATTTAAATTTTAAAATTTTGTTTTCAATTTCTTTATTTTAAATATTTTTATTATAACAAAAATTAAAAATTAAAAATAACTAATATCTTTATTTAATTAAATTTTTTTTAAATTTTTTTAATGATTTTTTAAAAATAAATATATAAAAAAATAAAAAAAATACATGCTTGAGCCAAAGGTCCGAGAAAAGTTACTGTAGCTCAGTATTTTTTGTTTCTAAAATTTTAAAATTTATTAATTTCTTAATTTTTAATTTATTTCTTTCTAAGTTTTAGTTTTTTAAAATAAAATTTAAATAATTAAATTTATTATTTTTTTATCCTTAAATAATTAAAAAAAAGTATTAAATTTAATTATATAAATTTTATTAAATAAAAAAAATTAAAACTTAGGTTAAACTAAAAAAAATGAAATAAACAAAAAAAAATTTTGAAAAATTAATTACTAAGTATTTTTAAAAAAATAAAGGATTTATTATTTTAAAATTTTAAAATAATTTTAAAAACTTTTATATCAATAAAAAATAAAAAATATATATTTTTTTCATTTTTATATTAAAAATATAAAAAAATTAATTTAATCACTTATTATTTATTATGTATATTTAAAAATAAAAAAAAATTATTTGTTATAAAAATTTTATTAAATAAATAATTAAAAAATATTAAATTAAAATAAAAAATAAAATAGCACTATAGATAGTGTCTCGAACCAATTGCTCGAGCCCAATATTTTTTGTTTTTTTTATTTTTATTTTTTAATTCTTTATTTAATAAAATATATAATATGTATTTTTTTATTTTACTTATTTTTTAAATTTTAAAAAATTATAAAAATTAAAAATTATATATAAATAATAAACAATAAATTTTAAAAAATATATATAAATAATAAATAAAAAAATTAATATATAGTGTATTTTAAAATTTTTAAAATTATAATTTTTTCATTAGTTAAGTATAAAAAAATATTAAATTTAGTTATATAAATTTTATTTAAGAAAACTAAAACTTAGAAAGAAATAAATTAAAAAATAAATTAATTAAAAAAATAAAGAAATGATATATTATAAAAATTTATCAAATACAAAATTATTAAGTTTAAAAAATAAAAAATACTTATTATATAAATTTATTAAATAAAGAATTAAAAAATAAAAAAAAAAAGCAAAAAAAACTGTAACGGAACTGTGTGCTCGTGTCAATAGCTCAAGCGAGGTGGCCCGAGTACTGTAGTTACAACATCCTTGTAGCTATAACACTATTGTAGCTACTATATTTTTTAATATTTTTTAATTGTTTATTTAATAAAATTTGTACAATAATTTTTTTTTTAAATTTACATAATAAATTATAAATAATTAAATTAATTTTTTTATATTTTAAAATTTATAATTTTTTTTATTTTATAATATAAAAAATACCTACATGTATAAATATACATGCAGGTATAGTGATTTTTAATTTTTAATTTTTTTTGTAATTCTTTATTTAATAAAATTTATATAACAAATAATTTCTTTATTTTTTTAAATATATAGTAAATTTAAAATTTTATTTTCAATTCCTTATTTTAAATATTTTTATTATAACAAAAATTAAAAAAATAATAAAATAACTAATATTTTTATTTAATTAATTTTTATTTTTAAAACTTTTTAATAATTTTTTAAAAATAATTATATAAAAAAATACTTGCCCGGGCCAATGAGCACAGGCCTTTGGCCCAAGCAGAAGCTCATAGTCGAGCCAAAGGTCCAAGCACATTTTTTTTTGTTTTTTATATATTAATTTTTAAAAAATCATTAAAAAATTTTTTAAAATAAAAATTAATTAAATAAAGATATTAGTTATTTTATTATTTTTTAAATTTTTAATTTTTGTTATAATAATAATATTTAAAATAAAGAAATTGAAAACAAAATTTTTAATTAATTTTTAAGTTATTTTTTTGGTTATATTTTAGTGTATTTTTTAGTTTTTTATATTTTTGTTACTTTTTTACTAGCTATATATATTAGTTATTTTTTTATATTATAATAAAATTATTAAAATTCTATATTGAAATTTTTAAAATATATTTTTATTTTTTAAAAAAATTTACATAATAATATCTTTTATTTTTTAAATTTTACATTTTATGTAAATATAATTATAGTAAAATATATTGTAAATAAATTTAATTTTACAAATTATTATTTAAATTTTAATTTTAAATTTTAAATTTTAATTTCTTTATTTTTTAAATGTAAAATAGCCTTTGCTTTTATATATATATATATAAAGAGAAAGCATCAAGCATGTAGAATATTTAAGCACTTTTCTTTGTCATCTTGATCTTTTTAGATTCTTTAAATAAAAGAAAACAAATGCTCCACTACTTAATTAAGTTCTTTGTTAATGCATTATCCAAACAAAGAATATTGTGTACAAGTGGTAGATGGAAAATTGCTATTTAAACATAGAATATTTAATGTTATTTTTCTTTATTCAAATGGCAATAGAATTAATTTTTAAATGGGTGTTGATTAATTTAAATGATAAATTTTTTTTTTTTGTAAAATGATATAAAATTTTAATATTCAAATTCTGTTTACGTGAGCTTAAACGATACATTTTGCTTATATTCAAAATTTTCTTTAATCGAATAAAGAATATAATATTTTATCAATTGTTAAAATAGAATTAAATATAAAAAATAATTTGATAATAATATATACTTTTGATATAAAAATACTTTTTAGATATTTTATTACAAATTAATAATTATAATTATAATATTTTACTTTTTTTTTTAACTCAATTCTATTCTCAATTTGATGCTAGCGGAGTTTAATGCCCGCACCATAGGTCTTATACCACTCCAAAATCCTTTACCAATTTTATTATCTAAAAAATTATAATTAAAAATTATTATAATAATAATATTACAATAATCACTTGATCATATTATACTCAAATCTTAATATTTATTATCATTCACAATAAATAATTATAACAATTGTAAAATAATAATAATATTTATATATCCAACGTCACACTTATAACATAATATATATCGCAATTATAATATGAAGCTATGATTTTTTAAGTATTAAAAATTATATTATGTTATATTTTAAGCTATGAATATAAATATTATATTAAAATCTTGACGTTAAATATTTTCTTCTCATGATAAATACAATAATGGCTACTAACATACGAACCCCTATTTTATTACAAATTTGTAAATAAAAGCATTACTTTATTTACTTATATCAAATAGGTCTTCAAACTTTTTAACAACAATATGAAGATAATAAAGGTAAAATTTTAATATTGAAGAGATAATTTGACTATTTTAACATAAATTGGAGACGTATTTGATAAAAATGAAAGAGTTTGGATGTTATTATCACAATACAAAATTACAAATAACCACTAATAGAAGAAAGAGAGTTGAGGAAGCAAAGAAAGAAGAAAATAGGGAGAAGAATTCAGTTTAGATGCTAAGAATAGAAAGATCAATCCCAACCTCAAATGAAGAAAGCTATTTTGTAACATTTAGGTGGGAGAACATGTCTCCATTTCAGTTCATTTACCTCAATTATCAGATTGAACAAAATAAAAATTCTTAAAAAATAAAAAGAATAAGGCCCTTCTTCCTTGACAGAGTACTTCCTTCCATTCCTTGCAGGTTTCAAGGTTTCATTCCTATGAACCAGAAAACCTGCTTGGCTCTTTAAATGGAATTCTACTAATTCATTTATACATATAACAACATATGCATGGTTGGTTTATTTTTGTTTCTAAATTATTGAACTTTGTTTTTTTGAAAATATTTTAACTGATTTTTGCATGTTATAATGAATATTTTTTTGGTTCCATTGATGATGAATCTCCATGGCTGGATTGTGTGAATTGTCAAATTTTCTTTCTATTATTTCATCATTAATGATGGACATTTGAACTTTCTGCACGAAACTACGCAGATGGCAGCCATTCATAATTTGACATGCATGCAATGACATAGTTGTGGATTTTTATGCAAAAAGGAAGCTTTTTTTTTTTTTAGTTTTCTTGTTTTTTTCTGGAATATTGTACTGACACATGCAATATGCTTTCCTCCTCGGTCAGTCCAATCAGAAAATAAAGAATCAGGCCCCACTATGATTTATTAAACTTTGCTCACCTTGTGGCCAATAAATTTTTCCTTGAAAAACATCACCAAAATGACTCAGATTCTGGATTGTGATTTTGCATGTTTCAAACATTATTATTCTTCATTTTCCAATTGAAAGTGACAAGAATTTTTTATTTTCTTCTTGGGGAGTTTTAGAGTTTGGTGCGTCTGGTTTTGATTGTTTGAAAGTTATTACAAAGTTTCAAATCCAGTAGTTGTTTGGCTTCGTAGTATTGGTTTCTTATGCTTGAAATTTTGTTTGTAAAAGTGGGTAACAGAATTTTTCTTCCTGACATTGAATTAGGTGGTTTCTTGCTTTGAAGAGTGTTGTGGTTTCAGAGCCGAAGTTTCCTTCAACTTTCAACTCAAAATTTTCTATGGCTTTCTTGGAAAATTGAAAGTTGTCTTTTCCTCTGAGCATGAAATTAATATTCCTGTTTTGAGGTTTGAAAGCTGATAGGTCTGGTATTGTTTTTCTGAAGGAAACTTCTTGGGGCTTAAATTGAAAGTGAGAGGCACAAATTTTTCTCTGGACTTTGAATTTTGAAAATTTTCTGTTGATGGGTATTCTTAATTTTCATTTCCAGTTTTCAAGCAGTTTGTATTGATTTGATGATGGAAAAATTTGCAGAGCTGATCAATTGGTGAAAATTTACAGTTTCACTGTGGCTTTACTGGCTCAATTACCTCTGTTTCCTGTGCACAACTAGGAGAATTTGTCCTCTTTTTTTTTAAAAGATGGCTGAAGAATTTGATACATACTCTTCTGTAAGAAAGAAGAGCCCTCCAATCTGCATTTTCTTCAAGGATGCCAGGTATCAACTTTAACCCTATAAACAAGTATAAGCTTATTTTTTTTTTGTACGGATAATTATGCTTAATTGTTGCTCATTACATTGTGCTTTCAGAGAACAATTGTTGATTTGATTTTGAAAATTTTACTTGATTTTCTTTGTCTTCAGATATGTTGTCGGAGCTAATGCTTAAGTTTTTTGCAATTTTATGAACAGAGATGCTTTGAAGTTGGATGAACTTGGTCTAGAAATAGCACAAATTGCACTGCCTGCATCCCTAGCTTTGACAGCTGATCCAATCGCTTCTTTGGTTGACACGGCTTTTATAGGCCAAATAGGTACTTCCTTTTTTCTGCTCATTTCGAAACTTCATTGTTCTGTCTTGTTATTCTAGCACGTTTTCCTAATTTGCTTGATTACTCAGCCAAACCTTTTCAATTTCAAGTTAATGGTGTAGTTTTCAAAAGTTCAATTGATATGATCATAGCTCATATATGAGGCCAATGCAGGCCTTTGATGCTCCAAATTGACAGTGGCTGACCTTTGTTTCTCAATATCTGGCAATTAATATGACCTCGTTTTTCTTAATCCATTCAGGTGCAGTAGAACTTGCTGCCGTTGGAGTTTCTATTGCTCTATTCAATCAAGTATCAAGGATTGCAATATTTCCACTCGTAAGTATTACTACCTCTTTTGTTGCCGAGGAAGATACTATCAGAAGAGCGGCCCCTGAAGGAGAAGAATCCGAGTCCTTAGAAACAGGTTCCAGTAACAGTGAAGATAGGGAGTTGATACCGAAAAAAGGTAAATATTTATCCTTTTAATGGTAGCCGAAGTCTATATGTTTTTCTCATGAACACATTTATGTTCCCGTTTATTCTACGCTATCAGATTCTAATGATGCCGCACTAGAATCAAAACCACTTACTGGTAACTTTAACGTAACAAAATATGAACATCAAAGAAGGCATATTCCATCAGCCTCGTCAGCTTTGGTTATTGGCAGCATCCTCGGTCTCGTCCAGGCCGTACTCCTTATAGCTCTAGCAAAACCTCTTCTGAACTTCATGGGAATCAGTTCCGTAAGTAGTTGTTAGGACAAGAAGAAGCTCTTGAGCTTGTTCTGCTGTTTTCATTAGTTTATTTCTACAGGCTGCAATCTATTATTAATCTGGACTAAAAATTGCACAATATTTTTCCTTGTACAGGATTCCCCTATGCTAAGCCCTGCACAACAATACTTGACATTACGGTCTCTTGGTGCCCCGGCAGTTCTCTTATCATTGGCCATGCAAGGGGTATTTCGAGGATTCAAGGATACAAAAACTCCTTTATATGCTACCGGTATCCTTATAGGACGTTTTAATCTTTTCAATCAATGCATGAAATTTTTCATTTGACCTTATTCTAATTTAGTTTCTTATATACACTATTTCAGTGGCGGGAGATTTAACAAACGTAATTTTAGACCCGATATTTATTTTTGTTTTCGGGCTTGGTGTCAGTGGTGCAGCCATTGCTCATGTCATATCTCAGTAAGTTATACATCCACATTTTGGGGAATATCGACATTTCTATTATTACTATACTTGCTACTATGTCTTGATTTACACCCCTATACGGCCATTACAGGTATCTGATTGCAGCTATACTTTTGTGGAGATTAATACAGCAAGTTGATCTCGTTCCTCCTTCTCTCAAACATCTCCAATTTAGTCGGTTTCTTAAGAACGGTAATTACACTATCTTGTCTTAACAGTTGGAATGTTAATAGAAAAAGAAAATTGATCCTCTTGTGCAATGACGAGATTTTACCAGCTAATCTCGGCAAAACAAGTTTTTAAAAAATTCGGATTTATTGATTGATGGTTGTTTGTGGTTTTTAGTCGAAATTTCTTGCAAATCCTTTCTCATTTTGTGCTTGATTTCCAGGTTTTCTATTGCTAATAAGGGTAATGGCTGTCACATTCTGCGTCACCCTGTCCGCATCATTGGCTGCACGGCAGGGTCCAACAGCTATGGCTGCATTTCAGGTCTGCTTGCAGGTTTGGTTGGCAACATCTCTTCTGGCTGATGGTTTGGCTGTTGCCGGTCAGGTTAGAGCTGTTTTCCAAGTATTCTTGGCAGCATTTCTCTCATTTTTGCCCGTTAGATGCAATACACATTCATGTTTCAATTTATTCAAGTATTATAAGCTAAAGTTTATTTCATTTTTGCCCTTTCAGGCAATACTTGCAAGTTCATTTGCCAGAAAGGACTATGAAAGAGCAACAGCTAGCGCAGCTCGAGTATTGCAGGTACAGCATTGTGTTTCAGAAAGATCAAAAGGCATCTGACATCACATAATTTTCTCAAATAACTTTTCACATTGTATCCTGCAGTTAGGATTAGTTCTAGGATTAATGCTTTCAGCCATACTTGGATTAGCACTGAATTTTGGGGCAAAATTATTCTCTAGAGATGCCGATGTTCTCCACCTCATCAGTATAGGAATTCCGGTACTCCTTTTATCTAAAAGCAAGAAAAATAATATTACTATTCTTTCACTTACAACCAAAAATAAACATTACTTCCCTTTCATCTCAGTTCGTTGCAGGTACTCAACCCATAAATTCCTTGGCATTCGTTTTCGATGGTATCAACTTTGGAGCATCTGATTATGCATATGCTGCATGCTCCATGGCAAGTTTCTAGTTCCTTTCCGCTTGCTTTTTTGCTACCAATTGAAACGTAATGTTGATCATCATATAAATTAAAATTTTAACTTTGACATGATACCTTCCTCAGGTTGTAGTGGCTATGTTCAGCATTCTATGTTTGTTGGGTCTCTCCTACAGCAATGGATTCGTCGGACTTTGGGTTGGTCTCACAATTTACATGAGTCTTCGAGCTTTTGCCGGCTTTTGGAGGTAATTTTCATCCATGACATTCCTACAAGATCATCAAATGCAATCTTGAACCTTTTCGCAAATAATTTATTGCATCAGAAAAAGAAATACAATCTGGGAAAAGAAATTCTCACATTCTGTTCTTGCATTTGCAGGATAGGGACTGGAACTGGACCTTGGGAATTTCTCAGGAAATGAAGTGGATTTTATGATTTCAGCTTTTAACTTGGCAGCCGCAAGTCTATCTGAAGCTGCAACTTAATTGTTTCCATTGTTTTATTTTCATGGAAACAATTTAGGCAATTTACAGAAAATTTTCTTTACCTGGTTTGTAGGCTTTATCTTCCTGAAGTTTATTTTCCCTTCTATGTTCAGAAAATATAAGGGCAACTTCTGTAAGGGGAAAAGAAAAAACTTCTATGTAACTGTTTTTTCTGAGGAAAAATTACAGCAGTTATATTCTTTCCATCTCAACCTTCCTGTTTAGTACTTCTTTCATCTCAAAAAAAGCACTTTCCTAAAAAGTGCTTATGAAGTATTTACTCCAAAAGTATTTCTAATATCTTTTATATCTCAAAAAGCTCTTCAATTTTTTTTCAATCAAACACTAGTACATAACATCTTAAAACACTTCCCATCACATCTTTAATAAATGCCAATCTTAAAATTTGTCAAAAAAAAAAAAAAACAACGGATAGACCCCCTATTTTTAAATAAATAATAAATAAAGACACATTTTGATTATTTATACCTAATAAATCCTGACTTTAGTTGCTGTCAAAAAGGTTTTTCTATATTTGTCTGACAAGGACTTATTTGTTGTAAAATATAAAAATGTATTCTTCTTTTTAGTTTCAAAAACGTTAGGGATCTATCCGTTATTACCTCATTTAAAAATAAACAATAAAATGAAAAATCTTATGGACATGGGCTATCTCGGCCCGGCCCAACTAACAGATTCAACAGAAAATGAAAATGATGTCAATTTTCATCCCGCCAAATTGTAACTAACTTTTGACAATCGCTTTATGTTTACCCGAACTTACGGCACTTAAGACAATTAAGAAAACTTCCGGAAATGTTTATTAGCAAAAATATATTTTATTGCACAAGAAAGTTTGGCTTTACAACTAAGTGTTTTAGAACACTCACTTGATTGCTACTTTGCTAGGGTTGTTAGGATTTTAGTTTTACTTTGCTCGGGTTATTAGGATTCTAAGTTTCTCGGTTCTCTAGGATAGTTTGGCTAAATAAAACCACTAAAATGTTGGACTTTATAATTTTCTTATAATATATTTATATAGAGTACTCTAGTTGTCTGCGTATAAAATAATCTAAAATTTTTTAAAATTTTTCTAATATTTTTAGAGATACATACCTTTTGAAATGTATTAGAGGATTCTCAATACATTTTAAAAGGTTTTATAATGTTTCCGAGTGCTCTATAAGATTCTAAAACTTTTGAGAAGTGTTTTCTCTCTTTGAAATATTTGCTTCAAGGAGAAAAATTTTAGAGTTTTTAACGGTTGTAGCCTAATTTTTGGGCTTTTTATTTTTAATCAATATAAAAAAAATTCTTATATTTAAGACCAATTATCTATTTTTTAGACAAAAATATCATTCTTTATTATTTATTTATTAAATTTAAAATTTTGAATTTAAAATTCTTTTATTTGATTGTGATTTTTTTACATGAATTTTAAGAAATAATTAGTAAATTTTTATAAAAATTGTTAAAAATTAGTTTAGAAGTAATTCAGTGCTAATTTATTTAGTTTGATTATGATTTTTTATTTAAATTTTAAAAATTTTAATAATGAATTAGTGAAAAACAAGATGAATTTCGTTGATGGAAGATAAACTTATAAAATTCGTAAAGGAAATATGAAATTCAATTCATCGAGGAAATGTAAATTTTATTGAGAGAAATAATTATAAAATTGAGTTAAGAGCAAAATTATTCAAAAAAAAAATTGTCTCCAATTATAATTTTTTTTTATTAAGGTTAAAAATATGCTTGGGCTAAATAATTGGGAATGACGGTTAAAAACCCAAAATTTTACCTTTTCCTGCGTGACATTTAGCTCTGAATTCGACCCCGGCAAAACCCTTCATTTTATTCAAACAAAGCCAAGTATTCAATCATGAAGCAAGAAGCCCAGCTCAAAAATTACCATGCTGTTCTTTCTACATACACCCAGATGGAATCTCTTAACGTAGTGCCAGATACCACCACTTTGTCTCTCATCATCAAAGAGTGTACACGGCTAAATGCAGTGAAGAGAGGAAAGAGATTACGTGATCGGATCCGAGATACGAACTTGATCAAAGATGTTCAAGTTGGGACTGCCCTCGTTGATTTTTATGGAAAATGCGGGTGTCTTGACCATGCGTGTAAAGTGATTGATGAGATGTGTGAGAGAGATTTGGTTTCTTGGAATGCGATGGTGAATGAGTACGTGGGGTGTGGTTATTATGTGGAAGCGATTTAGTTGGTTATTCAGATCCAAAGGGAAGGTTTAAGACCTAATTCACTCGCTGGGGTCCGTTGCTTTTGGCGTGTGAGAGAGTTAGATTTGAAGTTAGGGAAGAAGATACATGGTTTTTGTTAGAGGAATGGGCTTTTTGAATGTGATCCCCATGTGGGCGCTGCTTTGATTAGGTCTGATTTGGGTTATGACGCGAATGTTTCACGTCTTGTGTTTCATTTGATGGTTGCGAAGATGTTGTAAGCTGGAATGCGATGATTAATGGGTATTTTGATGTCGGGGACTGCTTTAATGCTATGAAGTTTTTTGAAAGGATGGTTATGGATGGTGTTAAGTTTGATCTCGTTACAATATTGGTAATTATTCAGGCCTGTGCAGAATTTGGATGTCTTAAATTTGGCATGCAAATTCATGCAATGGCTATAAAGTTAAAGTATATCCTCATACATCAACTACTGGTATTATGAGGAAGCAACTGGTTTGTTCGTTAGAATGCCAAAAAAAGGCATCGGAGAACTATTGTTAATTGTTATCATGCTGTATTTGTGTGAAAAATTAGCTGATTGCTTGAAAGAGGGTAAGAGCTTGCATGCACTTGCAATCAAGAACGGGATGATGCTGGACAGTTCTTTGGGAAACGCCTTGCTAACCATGTATACTGAGCGTAATTGTCTTGAATCAGTCGAGAAAATTTTCAGTGAGATGAGTAATGTAAATGTAGTCTAGTATAACACTTTGATCTTGGCACTGGCTTGCAACAATTTCAAAGGTGAAGCG
Source organism: Cedrela odorata (assembly GCA_035584115.1). NCBI lineage: Eukaryota > Viridiplantae > Streptophyta > Magnoliopsida > Sapindales > Meliaceae > Cedrela > Cedrela odorata. The sequence continues at coordinate 2,409,247 of JAXCLQ010000005.1, read as the reverse complement.
TGGGAACTCTTTGGGGTGATGCTAGAATCTGAAGTCAAACCTAACTCATACACAGTAATATCGATCTTGTGAAGATGATATTTGTCTTAGTACTGGGAAATCAGTTAATGGTTTCTTGATAAAGCACGGTATTGAAATATACCAGTCATTGAACACTGCACTCATTGATATGTATATGAATTGTGGTGATGGAGTAATAGCTAGGAATCTTTTGACAGCTATCCAAGTGAAGATTTGATTTCATGGAATGCTTTGATTGCCAGTTATATTAAGAACAACGATGCTGACAAAGATCTGTTACTCTTCAACGAAATGACCTCTGAAGTGGAACCGAACTCAGTCACAATCTTGAACATTCTCTTGTCATGTACTCGTGTCGCCTGTTTGCCTCTAGGTCAGTGGTTGCACGCGTACATCACACTGACGGAATCTTCTTTAGGTTTCAATTTGTTTCTTGCTCACTATGGTTGTGTGGTTGATTTGCTTGGTCACGGAGGCTGCTTAAATGAAGCTTACGAGTTCATCAAATGGATGCCTATCTAACCAGATGCATCAGTGTGGAGAACTCTGCCCACTGCCGGTCAAATCCATGCCGACATAAAAGAAGCTAAAACCATTTCTGAAAAACTTTTTGAATTAGAACCATCGAATCCAGGGAACTATATTTTGATATCTAACATTTATGCGGCAGCAGGGCTTTGGTCACAAGTCAGAAAAATAAGAACTTGGCTCAGAGAGAATGATCTACAAAAGCCTTCTGGGTTCAGCTGGATTGTTGTTAGAAATCTAGTTCATTCTTTTACTGCTGGAAGCAGATCACA
>JAXCLQ010000005.1:2387034-2401968 GCA_035584115.1 Cedrela odorata | reverse complement strand
CAACGACAATGATAACGATAATATTAATAAAAATATTATTGTGCAGTCCGCTGCAGTGCTTGGCAGCTTCGCTTGTGGCTTTGATGCCGGTGTCCAAGCCGTGCTGGACGCCGGTGCGTTTCCTAATTTGTCGCGGCTCCTCTCGTTTCCAGATGAAAAGGTAAATTTTAAATCCTCAATGTTTTTTCCGCTTTAATTACTTTTTCTTAAAATAAAAATTGTTTTTCTGCTAATTTCTTCAAATTGGCGGAAAATTTAAATATCTTTATGAATTATTTTATTTTACTACAGATTGAAGATAATATTTAGTTTTTAAGGCAATAATTTAAGCATCGTATTGACTAATGAGCATAGAAAGCAACGATTTTAATGAAAAATTGATTCAATGAAGCTGCTTTCTCGAGAAGTTGGCATCATGAGTTGAATAATAAAATGTGGAAGTGATAATATTTTGGCATCTTTTGACCTTCAATTTTTTGGAAGTCGTCTAAAGGAATTACAATTTCCTGCATATTTGTGATATTTTGAAGAGTGGAGAATGAAAAAAGAGATTATTTATGCTCTTCAACTATTACTTCTCTTTTATCAACCTGGAATCCCTGCATACGTTTACCGAGTTGGAAAATGGGGAATTTTGGTAGATTCTACAAAAACTTGTGGGCTACAATATGATAACATCTTAGGGAGGTGGCCTTGACAGGCGGTCTTCATCAACTACTGGCTCAACGCTATTCTAGTTTGAATGTAGCCGTTAAAGTTACATGGTTATTGTGATGAGCACGCGAGATATAATATTGAAAGAGCGAGCATCAAGTTAGGTAGAATTGTTCTCAAAATAATGTTGAGCGCATGAGATGTATGCCTTATGTCAGAGATATCTTTCTGTGGTTCCTGTGGTGATTTTTATGGTTTCTGGCGTGCGTGTTTGCTACTAGTGAGTGTCGTATATTATTTTGTTGGAGTTAATGGGTGACTGTTGATGGTTGAAGTGAATGGGCAATATTGACACAAATCTTATTGAGAATTTTTTTTTTTTTTTTTTTATGGTGTCACTAATTGATGAGAGAATTTTGGTTTTTGCATTTTTTTGTTCTATTTAAATGTTTCTGGTTGGGGTTTTTGGGAAATTTCCATATTCTTTAGACATCCATAGCCTTCTTGAATTTCTTAATCATTTTTCGTTAGGTAGGTTAACCATGTAAAATATTGTGTTATTTTATGCCCATTATGTGTGTTCGCATATTTTGTTTGGGTCAGTTTCCTTACACTAATTTTTTCATCTGCCATCAAATTGAAGTCTATGATCATAGCATATATAAGTGAAATTTATACCTTAAACAAAAAATGAAAAAAAAGAGCCCTCTAGAATGCCAACCCCTGTATTTGTAATAGGGAAGATGAGACATGTCAAGAATGCCAACCCCTATATTTATAGATCTTATTAAACACATTCCTTAAAATTTATGTCATGGATTGCTATTTACATTCCATTTTGATATGTAAGGCAATGCTTGTATTATGTAGTATGTCAATTTAAAAAAAAAATACACGAATATGGTAAAAGCTCACACATGCATGCACACACATCATACCAAAGTGTAAGTGATTATGCATTCTAAACAGTGAACTAACCAAGCCTACCCTATCGTATCATGTATGTGGCAAAGCTCCACACCTTTCTCCTATACCAAAATCTGGAACAAACTGCCTTTAGGTAACGTTGCTGATTCACTTTTGTTTTACTCTTGTTTCTTGTGTAGATTACTCACAGAACTGACCACTTTTTGTGTACCTTATATCTATAAGTGATTCATATGGCTTTGTTTGGTTCTTCAGGTGGTGGATGCAGGTGCTCGTTCCCTTAAGATGATCTATCAATCAAAATTGGCTCCAAAGTATGATTTTCTTCTTGAGAAAAACACGGAATTTCTTCTTTCTTTACTGAATAATGAGAATGAAAATGTTAGTGGGCTTGGCGCAACTATTATTTCTCATTCATGTAAGACAAGTGTAGAGCAGAAGTTATTGTCTGATGCAGGGGTTTTAAAGAAGCTTACTAGCCTTCTTCGAGGTTCTCCAAGTCTAAGAGACTCTAGTTTAGAGTCTCTTGTAACAATTTTCAAAAACAATCCTGAAGTTGTTGTAAAGTTTGTAGGACCTGAAAGTGGAAGAGCTTTGAGTTGTATAATTGATTTAGTGAAGGATAGGTTTGCCCGGACAAGATTGCTGGCTTCCTTGTGCTTGATTGTCGTAAGAAACACTTCCCCTTGCTATCTGCAAGATGTAGCAATCAAAAGCAAAATGATAAATACTCTACTCGAGCTTCTTGATGATCCTGGTCAAGTTGGGGATGAAGCTTCATTTGCTTTTTATAGTTTAATAGCACAAAAGGAGGATATGCAGAAACTAGCGTTTGACGTTAACGGTATTGATAAACTTTACAACCACTTGAAAAGAGGTTCCTTACATCCCTTGCGTTTTGAAGGAATATTACTGGCGTTGGCTGACATGTGCTCGAAGTTGGAATGTTGCAGGTCTAGATTTTTGTCATTGCAGGTTTGTTGTTGCATGCATGTATTAATTTAGCATTTTTCTAATTTTCTATTTGTTTATTCCTTTTGTTTTTCCTGTGGTTCTACTTTATAATATATGGCGATTTGGTCGTTTCGATTTGAAGTTTCATCAGGAGAAGACCTAATCTTGTGACTTGATTTTATTAATGTCGTGTTGTATAACTTGTTAGTTACTTAGTTGCTTGATTAGTAATTTTCCTAAAAATGGCACTATATATTATAATTGTTTGCTTGTTATTTTCTCTTTAACCTCTATCTTCAAAGTTTCTGTCTACCAGCTTCTCGTTCGGCCTCTTATTTCTAAAGTTTTCAGGATACTTCAGTTTTTTTTTTCATCCATTTTAAATGGGAAAAGGTTTTGGGTTAAATTTTGTGTATTTTTTTTTTAAGTCAGAAGGATGTCCTATTTTTATAGATTTTAAGTTTTGGAGTTATTTAGCAAACAAATTTAAAGATCTCTATTCATCTCCTTCAAGTTTTTCCTAACTTTTCTGGAGAACTTGTCCACCTTCTTGTAAATCTGATTATATTGATATAGGTCTCCTTGTTTCTTATTTTTTGGAAAAATAAAAATCTTTGAAGAAAGTGCCTACCACTTTCATTCGCCCTTTGCAGGCGTGTTGTAACAAAAACATTAAATGAGTGGTTAAGTTATTTCTATTGATTTAGTACTGCATAAATCGCAATGGTCAATATTAATGCTAAATTATCTTGAAACATGGAGGGACAGAGATATTTGTTACAATTGACAAAATGTAGTGAAATAAATCATATAGGTATTACGCATTCAAAATTCCTACATGTATAGAACTTCAACAGATTCACAACTTCCACTTTTTCTCCTCCTAAATAGGTACTGAACTTGGTAGTTGATGCATTAGCTCACAACAGTTCTGATGTACGTAGTGCTGCCTGCATCTGCTTAAGAAGTGTGTCTCGGTCAATCAAGGTTTGCATTACGAATCTTTAGTTTTGTAGCTCAAAAAGTTTTGAGTGTGACAAATGTATAGTCTTGCTGATAGAGTTCTTTCAGAATTTGAGTGCAGGTTCTTTTATGAATGAAACGATTGTTATTCCCTTGGTTCGGCTTTTAGATGACCCTTCTACTTCTGTCCAGGTTTGCACTTATTTATTCTCTATTTTAGAAAAGTTTATTTTAAAATTGCCTATGAACCTTATTGAATTCAGGAAGTAACTTGGCAACATGCAATGGTATCTGCAAACAAACTACTGAGTTTGGTTGCAAATTTCTTTATCATTATTATATTTTTTAAAAAAATCATGAGACATATAATCTAATAGGTTTGACTGGCCAAAAAGGTCAAAGAAAGTTCAGATTATTATGGTTTATTTTTCTCAGAATAGTCAAAAAGATATCTGCCTTCACCTGAACTCTTACATCTTCAGATAGAGCTGACAATAACAAAGTCCAATGCTGAAAACAATTGATCTGAGCAGAGTATTGGATCAGTCTACCTTCTGAAGACTTTGATTTGGTTGTATTTTGACTTTGTTTTGGATTTGCTTGATGTTACAAATGTTGTTTAACAGAGTCACTTTTTTGGAATTATGAACATTTTTGGCCAGTGGCTGGTCTTTAGGCTTGCCTCTTAATAAGTTGTTGGAGTTGGTTTGATTCTTTTATCCTCTTCAGAAGGATGATTTTAGCAATGCTCTATTTACCAGGTTGCTGCTCTCGGCGTTATTAGCAACATAGTGGTTGATTTTACGACTCGTCGGTCAATGTTTATACGTTATGGTGGTGTGAAACAGCTTGTTCAGTTATCAAAATCAATGGATTCAACTATCAGGTTAAATGCTTTGTGGGCTTTGAGGAATTTGATGTTCCTAGCAGAAAACAAGTGTAAAGAAGGAGTATTTTTAGAGCTCACTGCATCCTTACTAGCAAGTCTTATCTGTGGTAATGATCATATTATGCTTGTGGCCTTCATTCCTTTTAACTATAGTGATACTGCTCTTTTAAATGAAAATAACTGTTCTATTGCTTTTACAATGCAGACCCTGAACCTTTTGTCCAAGAGCAAGCTTTGGCCCTTGTTCGCAATCTTGTAGATGGATGTACAAGTTCTGTTGATTATATGTTTGCCGAAGATGGTATTATATTTGACGCTGTTGGGAGACAATTACGGAGTGCATCTAAAGCCGAAATTGGGATACAGGTTAGAAGTTTTTTCTTGGTAGAAAGGTCTGAGAAATTATTTCTGATTGTTGTGGGAATGGTAAGGTGGATTGCCATATTTTTAATTGTGATATTTTGTCAATGTTAATCTCTAACATCACACATCATTTCTAATTGCCATTGTGTTGATACGATACCTTGTTTAAAGAAGTTTGGGAAGTTCTATAAGGTGTGTCTTTATAGATTGCAAAGAGTATATTTTCATTTGTGTGCTCGTAGAACAATGACCATATTTGAGATGCAGTTATATTTACCATCCCTCTGACTTGAAGTTCATTTTTTTCCCTTAAGACTGCCATATTTTTAATGGCTCAAAATTTTGGACAATTATGATATACATATAGTTCTAGATTTTGCATTTCCTAGATATCTCTGTCAAGAAATAGCAGTCATTTATTCAAAACTAGGAATGGGTTCATTACTGCATCTCCATTTTTTTACTTCTAAAGAAGTTGTTAAATTATTATGTGAAGCTGTCTATAAAAATTTAAAATTTAAGATTCAAATAGAAGATTTGAAATTTGAATCGCTTTACCTCATAAAACCTCTCTTTCTTTCTTCTGTATTTGTTTGTTTTTCTTTCGTGGTAAGGTATCCTTTGTTCACTTTGAGTTTAGATTGTGTGTATTCTTTATGGATGCATGTATTGATATGTGTACACATAACATAATCATAACTACATAGTAAATGCAAGTAGTTCAATTTGTGAAATCATATGTTTTATCCTATTTGTTTGTTTATTTAGTGAATGATCGGAAATTTTATATATAGTTATATTTTGGAACATTATGTATTGTATAAAAGTGTAGATGATACATGATTTCATGAAGATAAGTGCTATAATTCATTTGGAAAGTGGGTATGGACTCCCATGTTGTATTGCAAGGATTATTGGATAATTTAGAAAACCAGGTAAATGAAATTAGGCAAGTCATCTATCAAATAATGGTTTTATGGTTATGTCAATTGTGTCAAAATACACAATCTGCAGGCTTTAAAGGGCATGTGTAACAGTTGTCTCGTAGTTGAAGTAACTAGAATGTCTTGTGCGGTGATATATGAGATAAAATGGGGTGGGAGTGGGTGGATTTTTCAAATTTTTACCTAAATTATGATACCTAAATCTTAATCATGCAGGGAATGTATGTGCTCAGCAATGTGGCTTCTGGGAAAGAGTATCATAAGGAAGCAGTAATGAACCAACTCCTTCCACATGCGGAGAATAGGACCCAATCTTATATAATTAACTTTTTGCAGAGTAATGACAGCCGATTACGTACTGCAACTGTCTGGGCTGTAGTAAATCTCACATGTTCGTCAAGTACTGGTGCATCTGCTAGGATCGTAAGACTACGTGATGCTGGTATAGTTTCTCAAATAAAGAATATGGTGAATGATTCCTGCCTGGATGTCAAGGTCGTTAATTTTACACCCCAATTTGGATTTCTTCTGTTGTTTTTATTTCTGCTAAATGATATCTAGCTCTTTTTATTTGGTACAGCTTCGTGTCAGAACAGCACTTGGACAATTTACAACTTTAGATGGTAGCTCACCGTGATCTTTTTTGATTTTCTTGAACCAAAGCAGAGAGAAATGATAATAAATGCAGTTTTTGGATTTTTGGTCTTCGCCTTATTTGTAAGATATTGTCCAGCTTTTCTCTGGAGGCTTTCAACAACATGGTACGCTTTACTCAAGTTTATAACAATTTCATTTCATCTGGATTTTTTTTTAAAAAAATAATGGTGATAAATATAGGAATAAGAGATAATAATAGTTTGCTTAATTGGCATATGAAGGGAGTGATTGGAAGCACTTTTTATATGTTCAAATAGGTTGTACAAATTATTGAAACGGATTATCACACCCTTTCTCCCCAATCTCTTACTTCCTTCGCCACAGATGCCTGAAACCAACAATAACCAACTCTTACTTTTTTGACATTTGAAGTTAATTTTGCTTGAAAATGCGCTGAAGGAATTTCCATTCTAATCAATAAAATTTCTTTTTTCCGCATTGTGCATCCTTTTTTCACAGGCCACAACGCATTGCTTTCAGTTTATTTTGCAGTCAGAGCTGTGTGAGATAGCTTTCTTTTGTTGTGGGTACTGCTGACCAGGTTTTCCTCTGTAAATCTTACTCCTTCCTTGATGCATACGTATTTGTGTCCAGTTTTTGTACGTATCAGATCCTTGTAGTGATATAACCTGTATTATTGTACCATGTAACTTGTATATCACCTGTCAAAGAATGCATCGGTTTTTTTTCTTCGTAATTTTAAACTAGAAGATAGCAGCTTCAATCTATCCTAATGTTGTTATAGAGAAGCTACTAGGACAGCGTTTTCCATTGGTTTTTGTAGAAGATTGATTTGTTTTGCACTGTAATTCCATAAATTGATGAATTATTTTTATTACTGCCATCTGTGACAGAAGATAGATCATTTTGAGCTCGATTTTCTAGTCCAATTTTGTGAATGATACGAGGTATGTCAAATATAAAATAATTGATGCGTTGTTTGACCTATTGCAAAATTATCACATTAATAATAGAAAATAAAAGAATTATTACCCAACATATGATTAGTAATTAGAGGTTGACATTTTTTAATCAAATTGATTCAAATTGACTTAAACTGATGATTTAAGTCGGTTTAGATTGGTTTAAAAAATTATTAGTTTGATTTTGGTTTTAAAAAAATAAAATTGATAGAGTTTATTTTTTTATTTTTAATTAATAAATAATTATATAATTAAATAGAATTAATATAAACTTTTTTAAAAAAATAATTTTTATATTTTGAGTTTTGAATAATTTTAAAATCTAGTACAAATCGAAGCTACTAACACATACCTGCAATGTGAATTTAACAGTCGGTGAAGTTCCGTTAGCTAAGCTATAACGTGACTTCGTGTCTTGCAAGTTATGGGATCTATTTCTCTTCTTCACGATTCTAAGCACACATGAAGAATCCATCACTTCCCACGCATTTGAAAAGCGCGTGCATATCTAACTAGTTTAGTTTATATACATACTAACAAATATTGTTAAACAAATTTCTAAAAAATTGAAGGACAATAGCCATTCGATTCGATGTGTTTCCTTTAAAACAATTACTTGCTTTAAGTGTTCAATGCTCTTATTGCTGGGATGTTAAATTCTTGGGAATACGAAGGCATTGATGATCATCGATTTAAGTTTTATATAAATTCTTTTAAAACAATGATTTGACTTGTATTTCTCTTTTAATATAAACAAAAATTCTAGAAAATTTTAATGTTAGTCCTTGATGTACAATTATAGTAATATTGGTTACATTCAATGAATTATATATCTTTTACATTTTTAGTGATAAAATTTTAATTGGTCAATCACACACTAGAACAAAATAAAATCGGGAATGTGGGATGAACGATCCAAAAGTGCAAGTAGTAGAACTCAAGAACACTATGCAAAGAGAGACTTTGGAACTACTATTAAAAGGTGAACGCGTTCACATAACACCAATCGAAGTTTGAAGATTCTCTTCCACGTGTCCGAACAGCAACCAAATATAAGCAACCGTCCAAGAACGGGTTGTTAAAACTCTAGAAAGTAGGATTCAATGAAATACAAATTAAGCTAACTTTGATTTTTATTCTTGGAGAATCTCCCACCTCAAATTTTTGTCTGTGCACGTTCATTTCATTGAAAAAAAAAAACCCAGAAATCAAAACATTTTTCACGCTTAATGTTCCTTGAATTTTCCAAGTAAAGCAGCTCGTGTTCTTTGACTACAATTGTTGAACTCCGATTTTCTCGGATACCCACTTACTTTTTCTACATATTCTTTGGTGGGTATACTTCATTTTCTGCAAATTCACTTCCAAAAAAGAAGAAAAAAAATTGGTTCTTTGTTCATATTGTTGAAGTTTGATTGCTGAGAAAGAAAGAAATGGTGGGAGCTTTGTCTGTGGTGGGTTCATCAGTGATGGACTCACATGCCCGTCCATGTTTGTGCTTGGATGCGCTGCCGAGCACCGTGAAAGGTGGCGGAGAGTTGGCGTTGCAGAGGAGTTCAGTGAAGAGAAAGAAGGTGAATAGAAGTGTTGCAGGAAAGTCGCTGGCATTGGGGAGTTCTTTTGTGGATTCATGGCAGGATTGGAGGGTTTCGTCGAAGGTGATTTGGAATACGGTTGATCGGAGTTCGAGGAAGCAGCAGCGTAGAGATCGGAGGTTTGTGATTGTGAGTGAACTTGCAGGGCAGTACGAAGATAGTTTTGAGGATGTTAAGACGGTGAGAAATGAAAATATAGCTTCAAAATTGATTATTAGTGATTGGTTTTATGTCATGAAATATGATATGATTTGTTGTGTAAATATTTAGGTGCTTGCTTTTAGAAAACTGTTTGGTTAGCTAACGCTAGAGTGTGATTCTAAGATTTCAAGATTCCAGAACACATATGGTAGCATTATGAAATGGAAAGTAGTTTCTTTAGAAATGAAAACAGTGAAAGCTTGTCTATTACTAATATTTTTGTGAAGTCGAAGAAGGTTTTTGTGCATTGGTAGCGAATTATGACTTTGTCTGTATTACTGAACGAAGACATAACTTAGTGTCAAGAAGTGCAGTACGTATTTTATATACTGGGTTACAGCTCTGCTATTCATTTAATTCCTGTTAGTCATAACTGATGCAGCTCTCTTGATAGGATGAATGAAGTAAAAATTTCTGAAATTTTAGATCTTTTTTGTGATCATTTTAGCAAGCTGAAGGTTGTCTTCACTCTCTCGCGTTGCTTTTCAAATCTTGATAGGGAAAAGTCACGTTATGTTGAGAATTGAGTCTGTTGTCGTGGAGCTTACTGGCACCTTGAAGTGCAAGGAACTTTAACATTTCTAAGTGGTAAGATAATTTGAAGATGATTAACACATAGTTTGATGCGATGATTATCGGTAAATTAGGTGATGGTCATCCCATATTGTGTGCGTTAGAAGCCTAGAGATCATAAGTATCAAGCCACTGAAGAGAGCTGGTAAGATCTTTTAGAGTACAAGAGGTTTCGAGATTGAATCATACTCACACCACGATTAGGGTGGCATAAAAGAACTGAAATCTTAAATTGTAATTTCTCTTTTAGTTTCCGCGTAATCTTGATCTAGGTCTATAGTAAACCAAGTAATTGCGATGTCATGAAATAATCAGTCTACACTATGTTGAAACAATAACCACATAGACGAAGTGTTCTCCAAATATTTGCTTTGATGTTCTTTCTGCTCATATAGTAATCCATCTTCTATGTTGATTTGAAGTAATTTTTTATGTTGATTTCGTTGATGGAGAATTTTCTGCTTGCAGCAAATTCTAAACTATTTCACGTACAAAGCAGTTAGGACAGTTCTTAACCAGCTCTATGAGATGAATCCAACGCAATATAGGTGGTTTTATGAGTAAGTGGGGTTTTTCATTTCTGCTAGGAGTTTGTTTCCTTTCTCTTAAAGAATGCAAATCATATATAATGAAAGATTAGTACTTTACATCTAGTTTATGTGCCATAATTTTACTTTTTTATGAATCAGTGATGTGGTCTGTACCTTTAAACCTTGCATATAGAATTGTTAACTGTAAGGTGAGTGGGTTGCAGCAGAACACACTTACAATCTCCCCACCGAGGGGGAGCGATGAGGGGGGTCACAGTCCACACAAGGAAAGGGGGTGAGGGGGAAACCTCCCCACCCACCCCTCTCAATAACAGAAAGAAAAAAGAGCAAAAATGTGCAGAAAAAAATTTGTGTGATAGTTATTTACTGTTTTATTTACTTCTGCTATATTCCTTATTTTGACAGTTTTGTTGCAACAAATAAGCCTGGAGATGGCAAGCGTTTCATTCGTATTCTTGGGAAGGTAGTTTTCAGAAATCTTTCTGCTCTTATTTGTGCTAAATATTCAGAAAATGTATAAACAGAAATAGCCTCTTATTTTCAACTTTCTGAGACCTGGGAACCACACAACCTCCTCTCAGCAAAGGTTGATATTATAACTATCTGGCATCGTTGTGGTAAGGTCAAAAGTTCTCGGAAATTAACCAAAACTTGTAAAATATAAGTTTCTGATTTCTCCTTTCTTAAAAATCTCCTCAAAATTTACAGTTCTTATGCTACAATGATCATATGGGTGTCTTATATTTCTTGCTTACAGGAAAAGCAAGAACTTGCTGAAAGAGTAATGATAACACGTCTTCACTTGTATGGAAAATGGGTTAAGGTATCGAAAATCATTTCAGAATCACCTTACTTTTTCCATAACGTATGAAAATCAAGAACAAAAGCAATTAGAATCAATCATTTTTCTTATTTGTGTGTCATTTTTGATGTAGAAATGTGATCATGCTCAAATATACAAAGAGATTTCTGATGAGAACTTGGAGTTGATGCGCGAACGACTCATGGAAACTGTGATATGGCCCTCAGATGATACAAACACACAGAAGATTGGGTGATGAATAGATGCTTCAATTTTATTATGCAACTAGTTGTTTTTGTCTTAGTTTTTCTTCTGTTGGCCTAAGCCAATTATTGTTTTAATGTAAACAATTTGCTTTAAATATTATTTTTATCCCAGCTAATAATAATAAAAAAAAAAGAAAATGTATTCTGTAAATTGCATATAATAATACCACTCAATAGATTCAGATAGTATGAAATTTAAGGCTTCAAATATTGGATTCACTTTAATTTGTTAGTATAAATACAAATTTTTATACAACCTATGGTGAATGTGCTAGTATTATATTATTATTATTATTATTATTTGTTCTATATTTTTTACAAATGTAAAAAAAAAAAAAAAAGAAATGAATGTGAATGAAAATCGTTTATATAAATAATTATTACCGTCTAATTAACTAATAATACATCACTTGAGATGGGTAAATGATAAAATTTTAAAATATATAGTGTTATTGATCAAAACATATTTAATTAACCTTCAAATAAAAAATTTTGAATAAAAAGTTATATTAATATTTTATATATTTTCTCAAAGAAAAAGTAAAAATAAAATATAAAAAATAAAAAGAACGATGTCGTTTTGGTCACAGCCGGTCAATATGTGTAATGCTCTAGCGAAGCATCATTCACGGGGAGCTGAAGTCCGAAGAAACCCAAAAAAAAAAAGGAAAAAAAAAATTGTTTTTTGATCAGCTCAGAGCTGAAAATTTTCGAGAATGTTCTACAGAGGGTAAGAGTTTTTGTCCTTTGATTCCCTTATCACACGCTTATTATATTCTCTTGATTTTAATTCCTCTCTGTTTACTTCAATTGGCATTATGATTATATGTTCTTTTTCTTATTTATTTTTTCAAAGAATCTTGATGCTGCGTTGTTTATTAGGGTTTTACGTGATGCCCACCTTTTCTTTTTTATTTTTGGGATTAAATATATGAATTCTGAATGAATTTGTTTCCTGGGTTGTGCTTTTACTCGTTAAGTTAGATTACTCAGAACCCAATTTTTTTTTTTAATTTATATTTGTGGGTCACTTTGTTTCAATCTTGAAAATCTTTAAAAACTAGAGGAGATAGGAATTGTTCGTCGTCTTGGTGGTGTACCCCGAACGCTACATGTGTTTGTCTGTCTGTGTGCTTTTACGGATTTTAATCTATTTGTTATTTGCCTTTCCTGAAATGGACAATCTGTGATTGGAAAAAGAAAACAAGTAGGGTTTTTTGTTTAGGTGTAATGATTTTATTGTTCGAGAAAGGAGTGGTTAGGTTTCTATTGTTGAAGGAACAAGAATTTGAGAAGTATAATTAGGATAATCATTCCCCTCCCCTTCAATTTTCCGGTGGGAACCTTAAAAGTGGTGTGTTATCTGGTAAGGCAGTTTTTCTTATTTAAAAAAAATAGTTCCGGTAACTTCGCTTTAGGTAGTGTTTTCCTTGTGGAGTTGTACACATGGTTATTTTGTGGTGGGAGAGAATTGGAAACATGAAAGGATGTGTGTTTGTTTGGCACTGTAATGAATAGTAGATTACAAAAAGGCCCTCCACATCGAATACATCTTCCAAATACGTTTAAGTGTACTATTTTTTTTATTTTTTTTGTGCTCTTTCCCTTCCTGGTATTGTCTAGAAGGTTTATTCAAATTTATGCATAGCAAAGAATGCTTCCTTTTGTGCAAATTTTGCTTTAAAAGATCATTATCTGGTTCATCTTATATGGAATGAATTTTAAGGCAGCTTAAATGACTTTAGTAATTCTTAGCTTAGATTTGTTGGCCGTCAACCTTGTCGGTTAGTTAGTAGTCCTCAAATGATTTATGGAAAATGTGCGAAGATCACCCAAAGTTTCAGGATAATATACTATTAAAGACAGGAGGGCTGAATCTAATTACTTTTTATGTAACAGTTGGGCTTAGATGCAACCTAATAAGCATTTTTCCTGAAACAATCATGATCCATAATATTGTTATTTACGTTTCCCATCACATGCTTGGGTGAGTATGATAGCAGTTTCGTCTCAGAACGCACACACTCATGAACTAGGATTCTGGTTGAAGCATCCTACTTTATTAACGGTGGAGTTAGTAATGGGCTGACATTACGTTAAATGAAACTTGAGCAAATTTAGTATACTCAAGCCCAACCTCTAAGTTCTCCGATCCAACCAACCAACTCTTAGAACTACATTGCATTAGCTCGCGTGGTGTCAATTTCATGCTGCAACTTCCACAACATGCACACGTGTACAACACATTACAAAAATTGTAGGAGCAACCTACAGATTTAAGCTATGAGCACTTTAATGTTCAGTTGGACTAAAATTAGACAAATTTAGTATTACTAGAGTCTAATCCACCAACCCTGCACTCCAGCAGTAGGTTCTAGTAGCTATATTCACTAAGTCATAACTGGACATGATAACAACCTTTCCCATCTTGTGAAGAATAAAGAGTTTGGAGTAATTTAAAATTGTAACAAAATAAATTTGCTAAGTGTTGTCAGTATAAGCTGATTGCCTAACCCTTAAGATGTTTCATTTTCCCCCATAAAGAGTTTTTATAAGGCAAAAGGGGTGTAAAGAACATAAAGATCGGCGAGGTTTGGGATGCCATTTAATAAATGTTTTATGTAGGGAAAGAAGGTTATTCGGTAACGATTTATACTTTTTTAATCCATTCAGAGTCTTCATCAGATATTTACCTGCTACTCCTCCTTGAGCTTTCTGATTGTATTCTTGGTTGCCTTAATTCATTTTGCATGTGATCATTGAACTCTAGTTTATTGAGACTGACTGAATTTAACTTCTTGAAATGATATATCAAAAACATTTCTTTGGATTTTGGGACCAACATTATCACTACACAAGTTAATATGATTTAAAGGGAAGCCATTCTTTCCCCTACTTCTGAGTAAAGTTTATACATAGTTCTAACATTTTCTATGTAGCTAGTGCTTTAATTATTAACTAGTTGTTCTCTGTTGCTTGGATGATTTTTGGAAACTGAAGCAAATTTGGTGATGGTGCTGGTGGGCGTGAAATGGGAGCAAAGCGTCAGCGGTTGATTGATCAGGGACCTTCATTCTATGGAACTCCCCCGAGTTCAAGTTTTATGTACAATCCACCACCTTATGGATATGTTAACCAACCTCCACCTTTCCCAGTTGTCCGAATTCGTGGTCTTCCCTTTGATTGCACAGAAACTGACGTGGCTGAGTTTTTCCATGGTCTGGACATTGTTGATGTTCTTTTTGTCCATAAGAACAACAAATTTACTGGGGAAGCTTTTTGTGTTTTGGGGTATCCTCTTCAAGTCGATTTTGCCCTTCAAAGGAATAGGCAGAACATGGGAAGGAGATATGTTGAGGTTTTCCGAAGTAAGAGGCAAGAATATTACAAGGCAATAGCAAATGAAGTTTCGGATGCTCGAGGTGGTTCACCTCACAGAAGTATTCCTAGGGCTAAATCTCATGACGAGGGGAAGGATTCAGCTGTACATACGGGGATACTGAGATTGAGGGGATTGCCATTTTCAGCAGGCAAGGATGATATAATGGATTTCTTTAAGGATTTTGTGTTGTCAGAAGATTCAATGCATATTACGATAAATTCAGAGGGGAGGCCAACTGGCGAAGCATTTGTAGAGTTTGCAAATGCAGAAGATTCTAAGGCAGCTATGGC
>JAXCLQ010000005.1:2374901-2386934 GCA_035584115.1 Cedrela odorata | reverse complement strand
TAGATTTTGTAGTTGAAAGTGACACACTTTTTAGTTTCCATCTGGGGGAGTTTTTTGAGTTTGGTGGGTCTTGATTTGATTGTTTGAAAGTTACTACAAAGTTTCAAATCCAATGGTTGCTAGCCTCTTGGTTTCTTATGCTTAACATTCTTGCTTTCTAGGAAAATTGGAAGTCTTATTTTGAGAAAGCCGATAGGTTTGGTATTGTTTTTGAAGGAAATTTCTTGGGGCTTAAATTGAAAGTGAGAGGTATAAATTTTCCCTGGGCTTTGAATTCTGAATTTTTTCTTTTGATGGGTATTCTTAATTTTCATTTCAGTTTTCAAACAATTTGTATTGATTTGATGATGGAAAATTTTGCAGAGATGATCAATTTGTGAAAATTTACTCGCATTGTGGCTTTAGCTTAATTACCTTTGCTTCCTGTGTGCAACTAGGGGAATTTATCCTCTTTTGTTCAAAAGATGGCTGAAGAATTTGATACATACTCTTCTGGGAGTAAGAAGAGCCCTCCAATCTTCATTTTCTTCAAGGATGTCAGGTATCAATTTTAACCATAAAACCAAGTGTAAGCTTCTTCATATTTTTTTTTTCGAGCGGATAACACTGCTCATAGATGCTTAATTGTTGCTCATTTTTTTATTTTAGAAATTTTTACTTGATATTCTTTCTTCAGATATGTTAGTAGAAACTAATACTTAGTTTTCTGCCATTTCTATGAGCAGACATGTTCTGAAGTTGGATCAACTTGGTCTAGAAATTGCGCAGATTGCGCTGCCAGCATCACTGGCTTTGACAGCTGATCCAATCGCTTCTTTGGTTGACACAGCTTTTATAGGCCAAATAGGTTCTTCCTTTTCTCTGTTCTTTTCGAAACTTCATCTATTCTGCCTTGTTATTCTAGCAAACTTGCTTAATTACTCAATCAAACTTGTTCGATTTCAAGTTAATGGTGTCATTCACAGAAGTTGAAATGATACGATCATAGCTCATACAGGAGGCCAATGCAGCTTTTGATGCGCCAAATTTTCCCTGGCTGACCTTTTCTCCTTGCTATCTAGCTATTACATTCAAAAGTGAATGTATAGTTTCAGACTTGTTCACTATTTTTCCTATAAATAACTGACCTGGTTTTTCTCAATCCATTCAGGTGCAGTAGAACTTGCTGCTGTTGGAGTTTCTATTGCTCTATTCAATCAAGTATCAAGGATTGCAATATTCCCACTTGTGAGTATCACGACCTCTTTTGTTGCCGAGGAAGATACCATCAGAAGAGCGGCCCCTGAAGGAGAAGAATTCGAGTACTTAGAAACAGGTTCCAGAAACAGTGAAGGTAAAGAGTAAATACCAAAAAATGGTATATATTTATCCTTTTAATGGTTCTCAAAGTCTATATTTTTTTCTCATGTATACATATTTTTGTTCCGGTTTATCCTATGCCATCAGATTCTAATGATGCTGCACTTGAGTCAAAACCTCTTACTGGTAACTTTGTCACAAAATCTGAACATCAACGAAGGCATATTCCATCAGCCTCTTCAGCTTTGGTTATTGGCAGCATCCTCGGCCTCATCCAAGCCGTACTCCTTATAGCTCTAGCAATACCTCTATTGAACTTCATGGGAATTGGTTCTGTAAGTAGTTGTTAGGACAAGAAGAAGCTCTAGAGCTTGTTCGGTTGTTTTCATTAATTTACTTCGACAGACTGCAATCTATTACCAATCCACACTAAAAACCACACAATATTTGTGTGTGTACAGGATTCCCCAATGCTAAGCCCTGCACAACAATACTTGACATTACGGTCACTTGGTGCCCCAGCAGTACTTTTATCATTGGCAATGCAAGGTGTCTTCCGAGGATTCAAGGATACAAAAACCCCTTTATACGCCACAGGTATTCCTTATAGGGCTTTTAACCTTTTCCAGCCATACATGGAATTTTCTGTTTGACCCCGTTCTAATTTACTTTCTTATGTACACCATTTCAGTGGCAGGAGATTTAACAAACATAATTTTAGACCCGATATTTATATTTGTTTTCCGGCTTGGTGTCAGCGGTGCAGCCATTGCTCACGTTATATCTCAGTAAGTTATACATACACATTTTGGAAAATACTGACAAATGAATATACTTGCTACTATTGTCTTCATTTACAACCCTATATGGTCATTACAGGTATCTGATTGCAGTTATACTTTTGTGGAGATTAATACAACAAGTTGACCTAATTCCTCCATCTCTCAAACATCTCCAATTTAGCCGGTTTCTTAAGAAAGGTAATTACACTTTCTTGCCTTAACAAGTTGGAATGTTATTAGGAGAAAAAAAAATCGGTCCTCTTGTGCAATGACAAGATTACCAGCTAATCTTGACGAAACAAGTTTTAATATGCTTTGGTTTTACTGATTAATGGTTGTTTGTACTTTTTAGTCGA
Source organism: Cedrela odorata (assembly GCA_035584115.1). NCBI lineage: Eukaryota > Viridiplantae > Streptophyta > Magnoliopsida > Sapindales > Meliaceae > Cedrela > Cedrela odorata. The sequence continues at coordinate 2,384,497 of JAXCLQ010000005.1, read as the reverse complement.
AATTTCTTGCAAATCCTTTCTCATTTTGTGCTTGATTTCCAGGTTTCCTATTGCTAATAAGGGTAATGGCTGTCACATTCTGCGTCACCCTGTCAGCGTCATTGGCTGCACGACAGGGTCCAACACCGATGGCTGCATTTCAGGTCTGCTTGCAGGTTTGGTTAGCAACATCTCTTCTGGCTGATGGTTTGGCGGTTGCCGGTCAGGTTAGAGCTGTTTTCAAGTATTCTTGTTTTCATTTCTGTCATTTCCTTAGCACATTAGATGCAATATATTTAGAGGTTTCAATAGATTCAAGTATTATATGCTAAACTTCATTTAATTTTTGCCCTTTCAGGCAATACTTGCAAGTTCATTTGCTACAAAGGACAACCAAAGAGCAACAGCAAGTGCGGCCCGAGTATTGCAGGTACTGCATTTTATTTCGGAAAGATCAAAAGGCTTCTGACATCATATAAGCTTCTCAAATAACTTTTCACATGATATCTCCTGCAGTTAGGATTGGTTCTAGGATTGATGCTTTCAGCAATACTTGGTTTAGCACTGCATTTTGGGGCAAAATTATTTACAAGAGATGCCGATGTTCTCCACCTTATCAGTATAGGAATTCCGGTACTCCTTATATCAAAAAAACAAGAAAAATAATATTACTATTCATGCACTTGCAACCAAAAATAAACGTTACTTCTCTTTCATCTCAGTTTGTCGCAGGTACTCAACCCATAAATTCCCTGGCATTCGTTTTCGATGGTATCAACTTTGGAGCATCTGATTATGTATATGCTGCATGCTCCATGGCAAGTTTCTATTTCCTTTCTATTCAAGGCTTTTCATCTTTCCTCTTGCCTTTTGGCTACCAAAACATAATGTTGATCATCGTATAAATTCTCCAGTTGGCCAAAATTTAACTTGACGTGACTCCTGCCGCAGGTTCTAGTGGCTACATTCAGCATTCTATGTTTGTTGGTTCTCTCCTCCAGCAATGGATTCATCGGACTCTGGGTCGGTCTCACAATTTACATGAGTCTTCGAGCTTTTGCCGGCTTTTGGAGGTAATTTTCATCCATGACATTCCTACAAGATCATCAACTTCATTCTTGAAGCTTCTCACAAATCAGTTATTGCATCAGAAAAAAGAAATATAATCTCGGAAAAGAATTCTCATCTTCTGTTCTAACATTTGCAGAATAGGGACAGGAACTGGGCCTTGGGAATTTCTCAGGAAATGAAGTGGATTTATGTTCGTGGATTAAACTTTTAACTTGGCAGCAGCAAGTCTATCAGAAGCTGCAACTTAATTGTTTCCATAGTTTTCTTTTCAATGGAAACAGTTTAGGAAATATACATCAAAATTATTTTCTTGGTTTAGGCTTTTTTTGCCTGTAGTTTATTTTTCTTCTATGTACAGAAAATATTAGGCAGTTCAATTTCTGTAAGTGCATACGTAGAGGGCACTAGGAAAGTGCTTATTTGTAAAGTCTTTCAAATATTTTTTATATCTCAAGAAGGTTCTTCTAATCTATTTCAATCAAACACCTTAAAACACTTTTGATCACATCTTTAATAAATGCTAATCTTAAATTTTGCATGAAAGAAAATAATAATAATTAAAAAAAAGATATACTACGACTTTAGCAATTTATGAATGACAATTTGAGTTATTATATCGTATAAAAAAATATCAATCTAGACTTGACGTATTTAATAATCGTATTAAGAAGTGAAAATCTTTATCCAACTATTAAGTTAAACGAATTGTAATCATGTTATTTATTTAATATTTTTTAATTTATATTTTAATATATTTTTATAATATTTATGATAATATTTTTTTAAATACTAATTAATTTTATTCTAAATATAACTAAATATATTTTAAAAATAAATAAATATAACTAAAAAAAAGTTAAATCTAAAAAATTTTAAATAAATTTATTAAATCATAAATAAATTTACATAATATGATTACTCGAATAATTAGTTGAACTATAAACAAGTTTAAGAATTAAGAACTCTAAACTTGAACACGATAGGATTAATTATCATATTGTATTGTGTCATCTTAAATCAAACCAAACTAGCAAATTTTGTACCGAGTTAATGTGTCAAAAATTATCATCCCTAATTATTTCATTGCTTCTAGGGGCCTAGTTATCGTAAAAAATAAAAATATGTTCTTATTTATTATTTCATGAAATCTCAGGGATCTATCTGTTAGTACAAGTTTAAAAATTGGGCTCTCTCGGCCCGGCCCAATTAATAGCTTCAACTGAAAATGAAAAAATGTCGATTTTCATCCCGCCAAATGCTAACTAAATTTTGACAATGGCTTTAGCTCTGAATTCAACCCTGGCAAAACCCTTCATTTTATTCAAACAAACCCAAGTAAAAAATGGAGACCATAATTCAATCATCAAACAACAAACCCAGCTAAAAAATGACCGTGCTATTCTTTCTACATACACCCAGATGGAATCTCTTAACATAGTGCCAGATACCTCCACTTTGCCTCTCATCATCAAAGCGTGTACACGGCTAAACGCAGTGGAGAGAGGAAAGGGATTACATGATCGCATCCGAGATACGAATTTGATCAAAGATGTTCGAGTTGGGACTGCCCTTGTTGATTTTTATGGCAAATGCGGGCGTCTTGACGATGCATGTAAAGTGTTTGATGAGATGTGTATGAGAGATTTGGTTTCTTGGAATGCCATGTTGAATGGGTATGTGGGGTGTGGTTATTATGTGGAAGCGATTTCGTTGGTTATTCGGATGCAAAAGGAAGGTTTGAGACCCAATTCACGCACTGTGGTAGCATTGCTTTTGGCGTGTGAAGGGGTACTAGATTTGAGGTTAGGGAAGGAGATACATGGTTTTTGTTTGAGGAATGGACTTTTTGAATCTGATCCCCATGTGGGTACTGCTTTGATCGGGTTTTATTTGGGTCATGATGTGAATGTTTCACATCTTGTGTTTGATTTGATGGTGGCGAAGAATGTTGTAAGCTGGAATGCGATGATTAATGGGTATTTTGACGTCGGGGATTGGTTTAATGCTTTGAATCTTTTTGAAAGGATGGTTATGGATGGTCTTAAGTTTGATCTCGTTACAATATTGATTATTATTCAGGCCTGTGCGGAATTTGGATGTCTTAAATTGGGAATGCAAATTCATGCAATGGCTATAAAGTTTAGGTATACCAATGATTTGTTCATAGCAAATGCACTGCTTAATATGTATAGTGAGATTGGAAGTTTGGAGCTGGCACATGAAGTATTCGATACCATCTCCTCCCATGATGTTGCTTTGTGGAATTCTATGTTATCCGCATACATTGAATACTGGTATTATGGGGAAGCAACTAGTTTGTTTTTTAGTATGCGAAAAGGAAGCATCCGGGAAGATGAAAGAACTTTTGTTATCATGCTGGATTTATGTGAAAAATTAGTTGATTGCTTGAAAGAGGGTAAAAGCTTGCATGCTCTTGCAATCAAGAACGGGATGATGCTGGGCAGTTCTTTGGGAAATGCCTTGCTAAGCATGTATACTGAGCGTAATTGTGTTGAATCAGTAAAGAAAATTTTCAGTGAGATGAGTAATGTAGATGTAGTCTCGTATAACACTTTGATCTTGGCACTTGCTCGCAACAATTTGAAAAGTGAAGCATGGGAACTCTTTGGGATGATGAGAGAATCTGAAGTCAAACCTAACTCGTACACAGCAATATCTATCCTTGCCTCTTGTGAAGATGATACTTATCTTAGTACAGGGAAATCGATTCATAGTTTTTTGATAAAGCACAGTATTGAAATAAACCAGCCATTGAACACTGCACTCATTGATATGTATATGAATTGTGGTGATGAAGCAACAGCTAGGAATCTTTTTGACAGATATCCAAATAAAGATTTGATTTCATGGAATGCTTTGATTGCCAGTTATATTAAGAACAACAATGCAGACAAAGCTCTATTACTCTTCAACGAAATGACCTCTGAAGTGGAACCGAACTCAGTCACAATCTTGAACATTCTCTTGTCATGTACTCATGTCGCCAGTTTGCCTCTAGGTCAGTGCTTGCACGCTTACATCACACGGAGGGAATCTTCTTTAGGTTTCAATTTGTCTCTTGCAAATGCTATTATAACAATGTATGCTAGATGTGGTAGTATAAAATATGCTGAAAGGATCTTTGAAAGCTTACCAAGAAGAAATATCAGTTCATGGAATGCTATCATAACTGGATATGGTATGCACGGCCGTGGATATGATGCTATTTGTGCCTTCTTGCAAATGTTAGAAGATGATTTCCAACCAAATGGAGTAACTTTCATATCTCTTCTATCTGCTTGCAGCCATTCTGGTTTAATAGATGAAGGATTACAGATTTTCCATTCCATGGTTCAGGATTTCAACATCAACCCCAAGCTTGCTCACTATGGTTGTGTGGTCGATTTGCTTGGTCGTGGGGGCTGCTTAAATGAAGCTAAAGAGTTCATCAAATTAATGCCTATCAAACCAGATGCATCAGTCTGGAGAGCTCTGCTCAGTGCCAGTGGAAAGCATGTTGACATGAACGAAGTTAAAACCATTTTCGAAAAACTTATTGAATTAGAACCAATGAATCCAGGGAACTATATTTTAATATCTAATATTTATGCTGCAGCAGGTCTTTGGTCAGAAGTAAGAAAAATAAGAACATGGCTTAGAGAGAAGGGTCTACAAAAGCCTCCTGGATTCAGCTGGATTGTTGTTAGAAATCAGGTTCACTCTTTTACTGCTGGAAGCAGATCACACCCTACGTCTGACAAAATATATGAAAATTTGAGTTCATTGTTAATCTCCATCAAAGAAGCTGGATATGTTCCCAATTTTAGTTGTTTATTTCGCGACGAAGAAGATTAAGATCAGGAGCTGTTCAGCCATGTTATGAAAGCTTGTTTTTGGATTTGGACCTATCATCTCAATTCTCAAGAGAGAATCATAATCCTGATCCTTAGGGATAGCTCCTTTTTCATTGGTTAATTAACAAGTTGATGCTTGTGCAAGGCAAAATTGCCAGGGCTGGATTAACAATGTTGAACAATTTCTTGATATTCATTGGGGTCGATTTCAAATGAACAAAAACGAAGCAAGACTGAAGTTCATACAAGCTTGTAAGGACCAAAGACAATCAGCCTAGGACATGGGGAAGAAGAGGAGTCAGGTCAGCAATGAATCCAGGAGTTGTAATAATTTGTACACTGGTACATAAGAACTGTAAGTATATAAGAACAGCAGTGCATTACTGCATTTACAACAATTTGCAGCAATGTCTTCAGTCTACACATTCTTTATAGATTTATTGAATTGTAAAAAACTTGTGCAAGATTTTTAAAATCTTCTTGGCCTTTGGATTGGGCAATATAAATCCCTTTGACAAAAATTCTTATAATGCAAGGTTTTGCAATTTACGCTTTGATTAGTTGTCAAAATTCTGAAATGTGGATGATGTTATGGTTTTCACATCAGAATATGGTATTTTCCCTGATCTGTTTTTCAAGTCCTACTACTACATGCCCTAAAACAGGATCAAACCTTCACAAACTTAATATATCAATTCCTTGTAACAGAGGAATTTGGCCCACATATGACATCGAAGATTAAAGAATTCCCCACTACAATAAAGACACAAAATCTAGAGATATTAGTGGGGTTGGCATTATCATCACATCATATCTAGACTAGGTACATGATACCTTAAAGCACCTATCATTCACAAAGTAGGTTCCACATTACATCTCAATTTTTCATAAGATAAGAAATTCCCCATTCCCATTCATTCACCACATTCTGATCTTCTCAGTAAAGATTTTGAGAATCAAACGAAACTTTCCACCATACCAAACTCATTGGGATCCACCTCATTGCAGATTCCAAAGCATAATAAATAAAAACAAGTAGAGAGAAACAAGCATGTGATATGAAAAGAAGGAACACAAAGTAATATGTACAGAAAAAAAATTAAGATATGGAAAGAATATTATTGAATAATAATAAAAATATGTATTCCATCTTCACACTGTTTAATAATAAATATCAATAATGGAGAAAGGGCCGGTAAACCCCATCTCAATCGAACATGTAATCCATTTCAAGAATTATATGTTTCATGGAAGTAAAAATAAGAGACCTAGGTAACGGAAAGTATGGCGAGAAAACTACCAAACCTGGGTTTCTTCTTTGCTAATCCAGACTGAGGTTGCCATTCCTTCCTGACTTGTTTTGTAATGAAAATAAATTAATAAATAAATAAATAAATGGAGGAGTTTTCTCTGAATTTCATCCTTCCTCTGCTTTGTATTGTTACTATTATCTTCTTAACTGCCGTATCACCAAATAATGAATAAAAACTTAATAATTCAGTTTTAACTATCTTAAGCCTCTGTAAAAATGGCCTAATTTGCTAAGCAACAATCTGATCAAGCTGCAACCGCTCAAGCCATGCTCCCAAATAATCACCGGATTCACTCTGGGAGTTTAAATTAGAACCCTGAGCAGAGAATGACATTCTTGAAGGTGGAACTGTCGTTTCTTTCATCTTTGAAGGAGTGTCCCTCACAAGTGATTGAACTGGTGAAACATCAGGCCCCACTCCATTGAGCCCCAAAGAATATGATTAGGGTAAGCTATTCAGTTCATCAACCTGAACAGACCAATCTACTTTCCTACTAGGGGATTCCAATTTTGACCAAGAATTAACTGGGGAACCAATAGCACTGTCAGATTTGAGATCACATGAGAGGTTGCATAACTGTCGCAGCAGCTTCTCACGTTGAGCAAGTATTGATAGGCAAGAGCTCATAGGGGATATAGGCTCCACCTTCCTAGGCGACATTCTACCTGGAGAAGAAATACCAAAAGATGCCTGCAGGAGAGAGTGATCAACATTCTTGATTGGAGATATGTTTTGTTGCTGCTGGAGTTGATTAAGAACTACTGTTTTATGTGAGGGAGATAAAACAGTTGAAGCAGCAAAATGGTCAGAGTATCGAGGAGACGAGATATCAGCATAGGAAAGCTGATCAAGCTTTATGGGGGTTAGGGTGTTGGAACGAGCAGTAAGATTCGCAGAGGAAGTACCAAACTGAGGCTGAGGGAGAGGAGATAAGTCATTAATGAGCTGATGTTGCTGCATTTCAAAATCCTGCAACATTTTGAGCTCCTCAGCTGGAATGTCTCGTGCATTGAGAGAAGATCTCAATCGACTTGCTTGAATGTTACTGACTGGTAGATGCAAAGTTGGGATGCTTTGTTGAGGCCAAGCCATGGATGAGTGTAACATAACATTACTGGGAGACATGGGTGGAGTAAATGGAAAAGGTGACATGGCAGAAACAGACGATGGGGAGCCAGACAGCAGTTTCATGGCTGCAGCTGATCGTGGAGATGGCACCCCAGATCCAGTAGACACATAAAGGGGTCGCAGCTCATCAAATGTGTGAGCAAAGAAGCACACCCGACGCATACAACTTGTGCCATCCTTGCAGAGTTTAGTCTTATACTGTGCTGGGTGTAACCAGGACTCAAAAATTCCATGAGCATATTCACACATATCTCCACGGCTGCATGCCCCCTTACGGTGATCTGGACATGGCACGCAACTATAGAGGAACTTTCTGGGGTCTCTTCTTCTTGCATTCTCACCAGGATGAGCAAAAGGGCACTCAGTCCAATCATGAGAGTAAGCTCGAGAACAGGGCCGGATTTTAAAGGAAAACATGCGGAATTCATCAGATGCATACATGCCGTTCTGGATGTCAGGAAGAGATGGATCACTATGGTATTCTTTCTTCTCCGGTACAAAAGAAGCTTGTGCATTATCGGGCTTGCAAGTAACAGATGATAAAGTACAATCATCTGAGGACAAAGAAAGAGACAGACTGGATCTCAAACCAACACTTAAAGTCTGCAGATCATCTAAACAAACAGAACCTTCATTCTTCAAAAGCTCTTCAAGGGCAGCCCTCAAATAAGGAACATCCGGATGGGTAACAATAACATCAAATGGGCGATGCCCATTGGCATCAGTGATATTAGGATCAGCACCAGCAATTAAAAGCAACTTAACAACAACAACAGCATTAACAGACCCACCAGAAGCAGCACAGTGCAGAGCAGTGCGCTTATCCATACCACAAGTGAGATTTACATCAGCCTTGGTTAAAGACAAAATCAGTTTCACAACATCAACACTTCCATACTCAGCAGCAACCATTAATGGCGTTCTACACTGAAGAACTATCTTTTTCGACAAGCGTCCGAAACAATACCAGAGTCCGACTGCACAAATAGCAGATACATCACAGATTGATTGCTTAAAACCCTCAACGTCATTATCAGCTGCAAGTTCAAGAAAAGGCGAGAAAGAATGTTCGGTCTTCACCGTTTCAGTCGAATTACTCATATTTCTATCTAGGGATGACCTGTTTTGCAGGGAAGCCGATGGAGCCGAAGTCTTAGAACTCAACTTCTCTGAACCTTCACACATGGATTAATAGATTTCAAAAAAATGATCTGAAAAGAACAAATCCCACATTTAGTCAACTACCAATCCACAAGAACAAACACATATAAAAGCATACGCAGAACAAATCTTATTAATGATAATGATTCCTTAGCATCAATTCTCCACAAAAGATAATTTATTTTTTTTTTTAAAGGAAAGATATTGACAAAATAAAAGCTATCCAATTCAAAAACTCACCAAAAATTTGCAGAAAAGCAGTGAAATGGAATATTGAAAGACAAAGCAGAACAAGGGTCAACGAAGATCATAATTTTAGAGTTATTTATGAAGAAATAGCTGGCTGCAAAATCTAAAGAGGGAAAGAAACAAAATCCTCTCCACATATCATCAGATACGCTAACATGGAAACAATATACTGTAAAGGATTCGCGCTAAAAGAAGGAAACAAAAATTCGTAATCTGATCTGGGAACACCTCATTAATTAAATATATAAAAAAAATGAATAAATTAATTTTTTTTTACAGATTCGCATATATTACAACTACCAAAAAAAAACAAATTTACCAGGCTAGACAAAAGAGAAAATTATGTTTTAAGTTACTAAACCTTGCAACAAGAAAATTTAAAATTTTAATTTCTTTTGCTTTCCCAAGCTTTCTCACCAAGCAAACATAACATTCCAACATAAACATACTTCTATTTTTGGTAAGATAATCACTAAAAACTCAATCAAACAGCCACATTCCATTAACAATTCGCTGAACTGTTGCAAATATTTCATCGTAACAAAACTATAACTAAAATAAATTAAAATAATAAAAAAACAAACTTACTCGATAAATAACGATAAACTAACAGTACAGAACCCTAAAATTACTCGATCCACGATCGAAGAACAACGCATTTTCTGTTTTTTGAAAAATAAAATCCGATGAATGGAGAAGAGAGTCTGCAACTTTTGGGTTGAATTCGTTTGAAATTAGAGTGAAATGAGGGAATTTCAAATTTTTTATTGTGAGAGGAAGGGTGACCGGAGGAAACGGTGAGGTAGAGAGAGAGGGGAGTAGGTGAGTGAAAGTGGGGTTG
>JAXCLQ010000005.1:2349193-2365459 GCA_035584115.1 Cedrela odorata | reverse complement strand
TTGACAACTGAGTCTATTGTCATGCTTTATGCTTAGTGGTACCTTGAAGCATAAGGATCCTTAGTATTTCTAAGTGGCAAGATAATTTGAAGCATATTGCAATGCAATGATTATTGGTGAATTCAGGAATGGAAATCCACTATTGTATGCATCAGAAGTCTAGAAATCCTAAGTATTGAGCTACTGAATAAGAGTTCGTTTAAAGCTTCAACTGATAAAATCTTCTGGGGTCGTACATTCTTGGGATCGAATCTTACTCATAACAGGGTTAGCGTAGGAGACAAGGGTAAAGGATGTAAAATTAGAATAAAAAGTGTGTGTATGTATAATCCTTGGAAATCCACTATTGTATGCATCAGAAGTCTAGAAATCCTAAGTATCGAGCTACTGAAGTAAGAGTTCGTTTAAAGGTTCAACTAATAAAATCTTCTGGGGTATTATGTTCTTGGGATCGAATCTTACTCATAACAGAGTTAGCGTTGGAGATAAGGGTAAAGGATGTAAAATTAGAATAAAAAGTGTGTGTATATATATAGTTTCCGCTTAATCTTGATATAAGGCTATAGTAAACCAAGCAGTTGTGATGTTACGAAATATGATACTTCTACTCCTAAATGTTAGCTCATATCATACTATATCTTCCATGTGGATTTGAAGTAATTTTTTATGTCTATTTCATTGTTGCTGAACTTTCTGCTTGCAGCAAATTGTAAACTATTTCACATACAAAGCAGTAAGAACGGTTCTTAACCAGCTCTATGAGATGAATCCGACGCAATATAGGTGGTTTTATGAGTAAGTGGGATCTTCAATTCTGTGAGGATTTTGTTTTTTCCTTTCTCTAAAACAATGCAAATCGTATATTATCAGAGATTAGTACTTTACAACCAGTGTCCGTGGCATGATTTCCTCAAACAATATGGACTTACTAACAGAAATTGCACACAGAAAATGAACCAAAAGAGTTGTGAGTGCTGGTTAGTTCAACTAGTAAAAATTTGTCGGATAAGGATTTACTATTTTATTTATTTTTGCTACATTCCTTATTTTGACAGTTTTGTTGCAACAAATAAGCCTGGAGATGGCAAGCGTTTCATCCGTACTCTTGGGAAGGTAGTTTCAGAAACATTTCTGCTCTTATTTATCGCTAAATATTCAGTTATAACTTTCTTAAACCAGGGAATAAGACAACCTCCTCTCGACAAGGTTGATATAACTATCTGGCTTTGTTGAGGTAAGGTTAAAAGTTCTCGGAAATCAACCAAAACTCGTAAGATAAAAGTTTCCAATTTCTCCTTTCTAAAAATCTCTTCAAAATTTACAGTTCTTATGCTACAATGATCATATGGGTGTTATATATATCCTGCTTACAGGAGAGGCATGAGCTTGCCGAAAGAGTAATGATAACGCGGCTTCATTTGTATGGAAAATGGGTTAAGGTATGGAAAATGATTTCAGAATCACCTTACTTTTGCCATAACATATGAAAATCAAGAACAAAATCAACTACAACTACAAATATGATTGTTTTCTTATCTGTGTCGTTTTGATGTAGAAATGTGATCATGCTCAAATATACAAAGAGATTTCTGATGAGAACTTGGAGTTGATGCGCGAACGGCTCATTGAAACTGTGATATGGCCCTCAGACGATACAAACACAGAGAAGATTGGCTGATGAATGGATGCTGCAATTTTATTCTGCAACTAGTTTTTTCTACTGTTGTTCTGAGCTAATGCCTAATAACAAAACAGATTATTCTGTAAATATTATTAATAACAACAATTATTAATTGTTTATTTTTACTTTTAATTTTTAATTTTTAAAGTAGATGGATGAATAATATTGCAAATTTTAATATAAAAGTATAGATTAAAAAACCGTTCAACAAACACTAAACAAGGCTAAAAATTAAAAATATTACTAATAACTAATTTATTTAATTTTTAATATTTTAAAACAATTTATTACTACAATTTCACCATCCAATTAACTAATAACATAATACAGTGCGAAGCACATTTTCTCACAGAAAAAATTAAAAGAAACGATGTCGTTTAGCCTTAACCGGTAACGCAAGCGTATGTGCCAACAAAGCGTCCTTTCATTATTTCGTTTACACGGAGCTGAAGTTCGAAGAAACAGACGAGTAAAAAAAATATACATATATTTTTTATCAGCTCTGAACTGAAAATTTTCAAGAATGTTCTACAGAGGGTAAGAGATTTTATCCTTTAATTCGTTTGTCACGCTTATTATTTTCTCTTGATTTTATTTCCTATCCTTTTACTTTTATTACCATTATAATTATATGTTTGTTTTCTGAATTTCTTTTCATAGAATCTCGAAGCCGCGTTGTTTATTAGGGTTTTTACGTGATACCCACCATTTTTTTTAACTTATGGGATTAAATATATATGGATTCTTATTGAATTTGTTTCTTGGGTTGTGCTTTTACTCGTTAAATTAGATTACCCATAACCCATTTTTATAATTTATTTTTTATGGGTCACTTCGTTTCAATCCGAAGATCTTTGAAAACTAGAGGATAAAAGAATTGGTCGTTAGCTTGGTGGTATACCCAGAATGCTAAATGTGTTTGTCTGTCTGTGTGCTTTTAAGGTTTTTAGTAGATTTGTTATTTGCCTTAATGGACAATCTCTGATTGGAAAAAGAAAAAAAAAGTATGTTCTTTTTTTTGTTTAATTTTAATGATTTTGATAGAGGTTAGGAGAGGTTAGGTCTTTATTGTTGGAGAAGAAACAAGAATTTGAGAAGTATAATTATGGATGATTAGTCCTGCCCTTCAATTTTCCTGTACTCCGGTGGGAATCTTAAAAGTGGTGTGTTATCTTGAAACCCTGCTTTTCTTATTTTAAAAAAATAGTGTCTGTAACTTCGCTTTAGGTAGTGCTTCTTTGTGGAGTTGTACAGTTATGCTATCTCGCAGCGGGGGTGGGGGTGGAAGGGAAACTGAAACATGAAGGGATGTGTGTTTGTTTGGCATGGTAATGAATAGTGGATTAGAAAAAGGCCCTCCACATTGAATACATCTTCCAAATTTATGTTTAAGTGTACTGTCTTATTTTTGCTCTTGCTCTTCTTGGTATTATCTAGCAGATCTATAGAAACCGTTCATTTAATTTTATGCATGGAAAAGAATGCTTCCTTTTGTGCAAATTTTGCTTTAAAAGATCATTATCTAGTTCATCGTATATGGAATGAATTTTAAGGCAGCTTAGATGACTTTAGTAATGCCTCAGCTTAGATTTCTTCACTGTTTTCCTTGTTGGTTAGTTAACGGTCCTCAAATGATTTAAGGAGAATATGCATGGATCACCCAAAGTTTCAGGAGAATATACTATTAAAGGCAGAGGGGCATAATCTAATTACTGTTTATCTAACAGTTGGGCTTGGAGACAACCTAACAAGCATTTCCCTACACAATTATGTTCCATAATATTGTTATTTATGTCTCCCATCACTTGCTCTCATGAACTAAGATACTGGTCAAAGCATCCTAGTTTACTAATGATGGGGTTAGTAATGGGCTGATGTTCAAGTTAAATGAAACTCGACTAAATTTGGTATCACTCAAACCCAACCTACAATTTCTCAGATCCAATCTTCCAGCTCTTAGAACTACATTGCATAAGCTAGTGTGGTGGCAATTTCATGTTGCAACTTCTGCAATGTGCATGCATGTACAAATTGTAGGAGCAACCTATAGGTTTAAGCTATGAGAGTACTTTAATGTCTGGTTTGACTAAAATTGGACAAATTTAGTATTACTCGAATCTAATTCACCAATCCCACACTCTAGCAGTTGGTTCGAGTAGCTATATTCAGCAAGTGATAACTGGACATGATAAATACCTTTCCCGTCTTGTGAAGAATAAAGTGTTGGAATAACTTAAAAATGGTGTCATTTTGTTTTGTAACAGTATATATTTGCAGTGTGTCATCGGTATAAGTTGATGCCTAACCGTTGAGAAGTTATGTGTTCCCCTCTAGAGAGCTTTTAAATGGATAAAGGGGAGAAAATAACATAAGATGAGATGAGGTCTGGGATGACATTTAATCAATGCTCTATGGAGGGAAAGAAGGTTATTAGGTAATGATTTGTACTTGTTTTACATGCTGCCTCTCCTAGAGCTTTCTGATTGTTTTCTTGGTTTCCTTCATTTTGTATGTGATCTGTGAATTCTAATTGATTAAGACTGACCGAATTTTACTTCTAGAAATGATATATTGAAACCTTTCGTTGGATTTTGGCACCAACATTATCACTGTACAAGTTGATATAATCTAGAAGAAAACCATTTCTTTCCCCTACTTCTGAGTATAGTTTATACATAGATCTAACATTTTGTATGTAGCTAGTGCATTAATTATTGACTAGTTTTTCTTCTGTTGTTTTGATGGTTTCTGGAAACTGAAGCAAATTTGGTGATGGTGCTGATGGTCGTGAAATGGGTGCAAAGCGTCAGCGTTTAATTGATCAGGGACCTTCATTCTATGGAACTCCCCCGAGTTCAAGTTTTATGTACAATCCACCACCTTATGGATATGTTAACCAACCTCCACCTTTTCCAGTTGTCCGACTTCGTGGTCTTCCCTTTGATTGCACAGAAACTGATGTTGCTGAGTTTTTTCATGGTCTAGACATTGTTGATGTTCTTTTTGTCCATAAGAACAGCAAATTCAGTGGGGAAGCTTTTTGTGTTTTGGGGTATCCTCTTCAAGTTGATTTTGCCCTTCAAAGGAATAGGCAAAACATGGGAAGGAGATATGTTGAGGTTTTCAGAAGTAAGAGGCAAGAGTATTACAAGGCAATAGCAAATGAAGTTTCAGATGCTCGTGGTGGTTCACCTCGCAGGAGTATCCCTAGGGCTAAATCTCATGATGAGGGGAAGGATTTAGCTGTACATACAGGGATACTGCGATTGAGGGGATTGCCATTTTCAGCAGGTAAGGATGATATAATGGACTTCTTTAAAGATTTTGTCTTGTCAGAAGACTCGATTCATATTACAATGAATTCAGAGGGTAGGCCGACTGGCGAAGCATTTGTGGAGTTTGCCAATGCAGAGGATTCTAAGGCAGCTATGGCCAAAGATAGAATGACACTTGGGAGCCGTTATATAGAGTTGTTTCCTTCATCACATGAGGAGATGGATGAAGCATTGTCCAGAGGACGGTGACTGTTCCTTGATTACCTTTTCTTTTACATACTATTCTTTGTTGTGATCTATCACATCATATTGCCGTTTGGAATTTTTTTTTCTAATCTTTTCAAGTTAACCATAAGATGACTTTTATCTGAGAGTTGTGTTTCTTTTTACAGTTTAAATCTACTTAGACTGTACATCTATTTTAGCGTTTCTTTTGCTAACTTTCTTTGTCGTGATCCTATTCTCTTGATCTGAATTTTGGCTTGACGCATTGGTTGACCGAATGCAATGATAGACCTAAAATTATGTGGTGACTTGCATGAGAACTTTTATTTTTTTTGGTGATAAAATACGAAAGGTTTGTTTTTTAGCAGGGCGGATGGGGGTTGAGGATTCATTTAATTGACTCTAAGTAGTTTTTAACTTAAATTTAGTTGATTTGTATGAATGAAATGGTTATTTGTGTTTGTTCTCTTTCATATTTCTGTATGAAAATCTAGTACCAATCTGTAGTCTCTCTAAACACCCCAATGAAATTAATTTTCTTTGCATCTTTTATTTTCGTGCCTCGTATTAGAAAACAAAGAATTGTATCTGGATTCGAACAAACAAATATTTTTTCCTTGTATTGGTCTTAGTAACTACAAAAGCCTATTTTTATGCTCAATTTGCTAAAGTTGTTACAAAACCATGTTTTATTAAACTCCCCTGATGATATTGAGATCATGCATTAATTCTTGGGACCAATTTCTTTTTTGATATTGAACTCATGAGATAATCTTGGAATAATTATTGTTCATTAACTGCTGTGTTGGCTGATTACTAAATATTCTCCCTTAAGTTTAGTATATTCTTAGGATGCAAAACTAAATGGTCTCAACTTTGTTAGGATTCAGTGAGTTTTCCGGAGCCAGATAAATTTCAATGCTTATTAATGCCATATTTTACAGTATTTTATCAATTTCAGGTAAGTTTTGAAGCTCAGTTTACTATTAGTGTCGTCAAATCCAGTGAAAAAATAGAATTATCTTGGAATGCTGCTGGTTGTTGAAACTTGAAAACTCTTAATTAAAATATTAGTTTAATAACTTCCATAATTGCATTTAGAAGCTCAAGAACTATTGTTAACTTTCATCACAAGCAATTACTTTTAACTCTTAAATCTCTGTACTGCATTCATGTGCTTGCTTGCTGCAATCTGGTGAGTGGTCCTTGGTAAAATCACTCTTCATTGATTTTAGAAATCTTTTCATGCAACTTTTTGAATGGTACTATTTCTTAAGGCCAAAGACAGAAAAAAAAAATGGAAAAAATCAAAGAATTACTTGATGAAAGCTGCTGTTATATTTGAGAGAGTAATTACTTATAATTTGAGAATGATGCTCTTTGTGTACATGGTTATGAAACCTACTGCCATTAAACTTACGATATGAAGCTACTGCATAATGAAATTGTGTATAAAAGTTTTGAAATCGTATGTTGATCCCAACAAGACGTAAAAATAAAAACAAAGGTTGAAATTTAACATAGGTAATTGAATTTTTGTCAGAAGGAACTCCTGACAGACAATGGACTCGTGTCTTGTTTATCCATTGAACCTCGATACAATAATTTTTTTAATAATTGGGGTATGGTAATGGCATGAATTGTCTAATTGTGGATAAATGAGCCCACGTGTGCATACAGGTGAAACTCATGTTTGGAATCCCCTGAAGCAGACCTGCAACATGTGTAACAAAATGTCAAAGAGAGGAGTCCTTTTAATAATAATAATAATAATCTCTGACCTGCCCAGCTGAAGAAGCTAAGATTTAGGGCTTTCAGACAAACTAACCCTGCCCTTCCCCCTCAACTATTTTTGTCCATTTCTATCCCAATTTAAAAATAATTATAATTTTGAACAAAAATTTAATATATAACAAATGGGAAAAAGGGTTCATGAGAATCTTAACTATTTAACTGTTGTTTGTGCTACAGGCAGACCACTTATTCCAAATCTATGTAATGTAATCCTAGGTTGCATGTTCATTTTAATTTAATGTTTCTTTCCCTTGTTTGCCCTAATAATGGGTTTAAGCATATGCATGATTTTATGAAAGTTGTTATGTAACAATCAAATCTAAAGCACTATGTTAAACTATGAATAAATTTTCTTGTTTCCCTAATCAACACAATTTTCTTTCCATTTTTTCCACAGAATGTGGATTCATTACTTAATTCACGAAGATCACAAAACTTTACCAAAATAGTATGATTCAATCAAATCAATTTTTAAGTCCCAAAAAGAAGCTAAAATGTGTAACATCTCTTAATTTCTAAACCCCATATGTAGGTTGAATTAAGTAATTTATATCAATCAATAATCCCTAGATGCACAAAATTTGAAACTCCCCCTTTTAGTCCTTCTCTGTGGGTATGTATTGCTTAATTAGGGCAACGGGGCAGCGGGCAAACCTGCCCTAATTATCTCTAATCAAATATAAAACCGTTTTATATAACACAAGAAGGTTAATCTCTCCCTCTCTCATTCCTTCCTTCCCTCCCTCCCTCCCTCCCTCCTTCCTCTCTTTCTCTCCTAATGGTTTTTTTATTTTAATCTTTTCAGTCGTTGTAATGAACTGGGTTTCTTTCTTTTCCTAGGTTTTCAGTGTAGAAATTGGCTAAGTTTCTTTCTTTCTTCTTCCTTCAAGCCGTTTTGCTAATGTTGGTTTTGACAATCTTTTGATCAACTTAGATCGTGTTAGTTCTTTTTTTTTTTTTTTTGTTTGGTTGAGTTTGGTTGATAGTTCATCTGGGTATTGGTTTATTTTCTTGAAAGAGTAATAATCTCAATGAGTCTTTTGAGAAGTAATTCTCTGTGAGCTTGAAAAGTTTTTGTTTCTAAAGAGAGTTGGTCACTTGAAGCTTTTTGATTATCTTTTCAGTCAAATTTATTAGCTTTAAAAATATTACCACTGCCACCACTACTAGGTGCTCCTTTTATTTTTTTTTTTTTTTGGAATAATAATATTTTTTTGTGTTTTATCAGTTTTTCACCTAAATTTAGTAAAGTTTTCAGTTTGTTTCTAGCCAGTTTTTGGTACTATAGATATAGGTAGTGTACTTTAACTTCCTGTTAATCAGAAATTTTTATCTGCTTTCACTCTCTTTAATCAAATGGCTCCATCTGGTAGAAGAAGAAGAACCACAACAAAGAGTACTACAACACCTGCAACAAAAACAACAAGACCAAGAAGAACCCAATACAAGAAACAGCAGCAACATGGGCCGCAAGTAAAGCAACAACCTAAGAATAATGTTCAGAAAGCAGAAATAATGGAGGATCTGTTGCCATCCACTTCTTCAACAACAACCTCAGATTTTGAGAGTATTGATCATATCTCTACAAGTAATTCTGGCTGCTCAACTCCAAAAGCTGAGAGATTTCGAATACCAGAAATTGTGACATGCCCACCAGCACCAAAGAAGCAAAGAGCAGTTCCAAATTGTTCATTGCGAAGAACTCCTATTGCTTTCTTTGCCCCCCCAGATTTAGAGCTCTTCCTCTTCTTTGCTCTTCGAGATATCTCAGTTTGATGAACAAATGCATCTCTTATAAAGATCATTTGATAGTTTTAAGAGAAGATCTTTATAATAAGTATCTTCTAATTAATTATTATTCTGGTTTGTGTTTATTCTCATTTGAGGATAGGTGAAGTATAGTGTGAAATTTGAGAGATTTTTGAGGGAGTGAATGAATCATTTAAGGAATATTATTGAGATGCCTGTTAGCTCTACCTAGCTCAGCTTTCCTTTTCTTTTCTTTATTTTTTATTTGCTGATTATATAATTGGGTTTTCATTAATATTTCTTTTCTTTTTGTTGGCTGACTTTTGGAGTTTGGAGAGTGCAATTAGTGTAATTTTTGGGATGATTTGAGGCTTGTGAGTTTGTGATTTTAGCTTGTACTATATCAACTTGTGTTTGTTATCAAGTCAAATTGATGAGAATGTAAGGAAAGCATTTACTTCTTCTTCTCCTATTTCATTTTTGTTTCATTTCATTTTGCCAAGTCATTATACATTTTATGGGTTTTAAGAACAATTTTCATGCATACCCAACTTTAAGCTATATATTCCAACAAGTAAAGTCCATATATTTATAGTCAATTTTATTTTTTTTTTCTCTTGTTGTTGTGGGTATCTTCAACAACCCACTAATCATAAATTGTCAAAGAAAAATTAGTCAATTAGCCTCAATTAATGGCTACAATTGCAAAAAAAAATATGGGTCCACTAAATAGTTGATCTTGATCATATTGTGATGTAGATGTAGAAATGAAAGTGAAAACAATATCTTCAATTCACACTTATTGAATTGATTGAATCCATAAAAGACTTCCAAAAGTTCTGGTCTTCCCATATTCCACTTTTGGGTTTGCTAAAGCTAACTATTAGTGAGAATATTATGATACAAGACAAGCAATTTCTTAAGTGGAAACTGCAAAAGAATAAAAAAAACAAAACATAGGCGTACATACCAGACTTAAGAGGAAAACATTTTCCTTTCTTTTCTCTTTCTTACAGAGTGGGAACATAATGGGAACATAGAGGAAGGAGTGAATGTGCTGTTCTTGTTTTGATCACTTATTTTCGTATAATAACATCCAAACCCCTACTGGTTATCGTAATTACAAGTAAACATATAATTTACTATTTCATTTATAATCGTTTCCATCGTGCGTGCTGTCAATATAATTCTTGCGAGGACCTTGCATTGCACCATCGTGGCAAGGATAGAAATGATTTTGTCTTTGAATGAAAAAGCAAGTGAGAATGAGGATTTATCCCCTTCCCTATTTCTGTTTTTTGGGGTGGGGACAAGATGGGAATAATCTCGATCCTGCTTTATTTCATTGTTTTTTATATTAAAATATACTAAAATTAATAATAGAACTAATTTAAAATTTAATATATATATATATATATAATTAGATTAATTTTTTTATCACTCAAATAAAAATTATCAAAATTCGAATATAATAATTAGTTGATATTAAATTAAATGAATAATTATAAATATTTAGTTATTCCCTTAGTTAACATAAGAGTAATAAAGAAAAAAAAGACTCCCAAAATTTTATTTTTGCCTCTATTAAATAAAATATAATTTTTAACAAAATTAATAAGAAGCATAAAACTCTAAAAATTTTATTTAATTAAAATTTTCTATTTTTTTGGTCATTTTTATTAAGAATTAGAATTAGAATTTATTGATATGTTAATTTGTTAAGATTTATATATAAATTAAAATAAATAATTATATTTTATTTTTTATTCTTATAGGTTGATGAAGAAAATATATCAATTAAATTTAAAATTTTGTTTTAGAATGTTTCTTGTAAGTTATAATATTTTAAATAAATTATAGATTAAATGTTTTATAATGTTAAAAGTTAGTGATTATTCTATTTTCATTATATTATTTTAAGAAAGAAAATCAAAAAATTTTTATTTTCATTATATTATTGTGATAACGGTGAATTGGTAAATGGTGATGAATGATGATGGTGTTTACTATGATTAATACAAATTAAAACAAATTCGAAAAATTCAAAGAGCTCAAAAATTGGATATAGGGATAAGATTTGATTTCTTAAACAGAGAATTTTCCATTCATCCCAACTTAAATTAAAATGAAAAACAGGTTAGATCTATTTTTTAAACAGAGGTAGAAATGACAATCTCTAATTGTCACTAGCCGATTGTCATCCCTTTTACATTAAAAATTTATTAATAAAATTAATAATTTATCCATCAAAAGTATAAATAAACAATTTTCAATCGATTTGGTTTATAATTTGGATAAAACTTTTTGCTTTTTATTTATAATTTTATTCGTAATAGATCTATGTTTTTGTACATTCTTTCTTAAATCTTAACAAATATTAACAAGCAAATTATTGTGAGAATTAGTAGATTTAATTGTTAAAATCCTTTAAGATGGTATAAGAAATTTAGAATTTAAATTTACTCACACTAAGTTAGGAAGTGGTTGAATTTAATTTTTTTTATTATATTTAAAAAGAAAAGAAAGAAATAAAGAAACACTCAAATCAATGATTTATGAATGAGTTTTTAACAAAAATTGACTCGTTATACGAATTTATAAAAAATTAATTGGTTAAACTATGTTTTTGTTAAAAATTAGGGATTTAAATGTTATAATCTCAATTAATATTCTAAGGGGTTAATGTGGGTGTACATACAAGTGTCTGAGTAGAAGCCAGCATGAATAAGAGAATCCAATGAATCGACTCGTGCGGCGTCTCATCATCATTAATTTGGAATCTCTAGACAAATATTTTCTTCTAATTATTATTATTCATTTCTCTTTACTTTATTATCATTAATTATTTACTATTTATATATATTTATAATTAAAATTTTATATTTATCGTATATATTTTTAATTTTTTTATACTATTTATTTTATAATTCAAATTTTAAATAAAATACATGATATATATTAGCCAAATTCTTGTAATTCATATTTGTGTTGGAGCAACCCTAATCAATGGTTAATAAACTATTTATTAAAGTTGTCCTTTTAATTTTTTTAATTATGCATTCTCGTTCTTTTTATAATTATTGTTAAGATATGTTAGTTTCGTATTTTTTTCTCTCAATTTATAATATTTATTTATTATTTTAAATATTGATGTATATCATTAGAATGTTAAAGAATATAAGGTATATGTACATAGTATTTCTTTTTAAAATATGCAAATTAAGAATATATTTTTCCCTTTAAAATATTTTGAAATATTAAAATATTATATAAATCAAAAAGTTATATCGAAGTTGGTATAGTATAGCAAATGGGCAGTTGGGTGTTGGTAGGTAGCCAAATTCAAACTCTTAAAAAGTCATATTTGCCATATGAATATTAAAAGAAAGAATATTTGGAGTTATAAGAAAAATGAAGTAAAATTTTAACATGAAATTAAACTATGTTAAACAATTAATCTCTTAATTTTTTTGTAAATTCCTATAAAAACTCAAATTTTAATTTTATTTTCATACATAACGATTATTTATCAATATTACATTAATTACGTTGTAAATTTTTTATATTATAACATTAATCAATATACTTTGAGATTTTTATTCTTTAAAATTCACATAAATTGCTGCAAAATAATAAACGATGATTGATATATATATATATATAAATAAAAAGAAGATGAGAGACAAAATTAACCTTTTTATTGCAAATGCATGTGGTCATTTTCCTTCAATGATATACATGATATGATCACATTCATATGACTAACTAAAAGAAGAAAGAAAAAAGAAATAGGCAAAGACATGAGTGGGGATAGCAAATAATGAAATAATTGCTTTTATATTTGAATATCTATCTATCTATCTATGTCTCATCATTCATCATCTATTATACAACTTTTAGAAATAAATAAACATAAATAATTGCATATTATATGGAATTAATATGTTGAAGGAAGGAAGGAAGGTTTGCTTTCATTCATTCATTCATTCATGTACCTCAATGCTTCTTTAATGATGAGATACCCTTTTCTTTCTTCCTTTTTTTTTTTACTTTGTGAGAAACTCCATTTTTCACAATACTCTTGCCCCTTCTTTGTCTATCACTATTCATGTATATATCATCATCATTCAAACATGTATACATACATATATATATATGTATATATTATAAAATTTAACGTTATACACCGTTGTTTAATAATTATACAATATGAACATCCATACTAAATAAATTATGTATTACTGATATTCGTACATTATAAAATACAAGTACGAATATTAATACATAAACATTAAACTTATAATCTAAAATTAATTAACTACTTAATCATCTCTTCTTAAAAAAAAAATAAACAATTGAAGAATTCCCAATTAGAGAAAACTTTAAGTAGTACTTACTATCTTTCAAAAAAGAAAAACATGGTATAACAGTAAAATCATCAATATTAATTGTTAATTGTTTAAAATTAGCAACATTAATTATATTTTTTAAGTTCATTTAATTTGTTAATTACTAATCACTAGACACTTGATTAAACACATAGATATCTTTATTTTATTTATACAGCCAATTCGAGACCAAATATATTCAAGCTAATCCGTGAAGATTTTTGTTTATAAAAAGTGAACATAAAATATTCTTGTTCTTGTACGTGTGTAGTAAATTAATTAATTAACTGATTAATTAAAGAACTCAGTTAATAATCTAATTAATTACTACGTATGGGTTGTTGGAGATGGAAAGAGCATTGGAATGAGGAAATAAATTGTCCTTTTAGTTAATTAATTGATTAATTATTAATTGGTACAGAAAAGAGAAAAAAGAAATAGTGCACATGGATTGATGGTTTGTCTAGCTATAGCTACTGAATAAAGTTAGAAGAGTATCCTTTTTCAATTCCAATGATGATTTTACTATTGATATATTAAATTAAAGTTTGATTTATATACTTAATTTACCTTAATCAACACCTTGTTCTAGAATCCGAGGTTGCCCCAACAATATTTGCTCCTTCACAAACATGTTTTAATTACTTCTTTTAATTAAGTCAATCAAAACTAGTTATGTGTTCATTGTCCAAAGTTGAGATTTGAGATTTCATGGGCTAAACTTTTAGCTTATGAGTATTTATATATCATTATACGTAAACATCTCTTTGAAATAGAAGAATTAATGAAGACTTAAATTGAATAGTGTATGATATTACTTGGTTTGGGTGGAAATTAAAGAGAGTAAATTAGGAAGGATCCTAGGTTTCGGTAAAAGAGAAGTGATCCCATTATGTTTGATTCAAGGACAACAGAATCTCCTTAAAGACTTTGAAGTGTCCCGATTACTACATAAATTGATGTTTATTGAGCTTTAAGTCTAAAGCCATTATTCACTCATCTTGCAATTATTAATAAACGTATCACTTGAAGAAAGTTGCATAAACAAAAGTTATACATATATTTTACTTTTTGCATGGATTTGATTAGAATATGCTATAAAGTTTAATTGAATTGATGGAAATCATGCATCAAATTACCAATTTCATTTTTTTAACAAAATATATTATGAATACATAAACTAAGTTATTTTTTGGTTCTAATATAAACGAGATTCGAACTCTAAATTTCTTGTATTATTTCAAAAAAATTATTCGTTAAATTAATTAACATCTATTAAATATTTTAAAATAATTTTAATAAAATCAGTTTTAAAAATTTTATTTTATAAATTGATTTTATATTATAGTAAAAAATGGAATATATATGATTGTGAAACACAAATATTTTTACTTAATTTGTTAAAAAATGAAAGTATTGTGTCAATATTATATATGTTAATCATCATTATGTCATACCAATGTGTAACGCATACTAGATTGCTAATTTTCTTGATTTTATATTATATTGAGTAATTTATTCAATAATTAAACTTCTATTGGACCATCTTATTTTTTTTAACTAAAATGATAATTATTTGTAAGATTTTAACTAGATTTATAATTGACATAAAGTTTTATTATATAGTCTCTATATTGTACCTAAACTATCACCTTGGATATTATGGGATCAAATAAATGTAAAACTATGTCTTAAGTATCAAATTATAAATTTGACAAATTTAAAAGGGAAGATGGATGAAAAAGCATAATATAAGAACCTTTATCTTTTGCTTTATCGTGTTTTGCTTTCTGGGCTTTAGAGATAATTAATCAGGATTAAGAATGTAACTAATAACATCTCAATTATATATAAGAAGTAGTATATATAATAATGTCTCTCATTTAACATTATTCGTGAAGGATATTCTATCATTCTAATTACTGTTTGAGGTAATTTGAAAAAGACTGCATTTTAATAAAGTTATAATTTATAACTAAAGTTCTTCTTTGATTTAATTTTTAGAATGTATTTTTGTTCTTATTTTATTATTTTTAAAAGCGTAATTTGTATCTTTTTCTTATAATTTGAACAACGCGTGGTATCTTATTATCTTGTTAGGGTGCCATAGGAACTTTTTTTTTCTTCTTTTGATTGTCGTCGTCATAATAATAATGATTATTATTAATCAAACTTTAATTTTGATTCCAATACCATATTAAGTTATTATTTAACCTAAAATTTGAAGCTAATAGATAAGTGGATAATACAATAATAATATGATGATTGTAACGTTACAACTAACGAAATTTTTCAGTATATTTTTTTAGGCTCTTTGATAAGTTTCTTAAGTTATAAGTGATATTTCATACGTTCTTTAAAAAAATTAAAATTCAATGAATTAGTTTATACTTGTCATAAAGTTTGAGAAAGATAATTAAAATAAAATTGATGGGTTGTATTATAAACTTATTTTAACATTTTGTATTGAAATAAATAGAAAGCAATAATATGGAAATAAATACCAAGACTTGCTTTAAATAATTTTTTTTTCCCACAGCATTCGTCATTTACTCTGCAATAAAGTTAGCTCTCTCTCTCTGCAGGTTAACAATGGAAAGCTTAGTTTTTAACAATATTCTTATAATAAATTGTACCTAGAAGCCCTTTTTCCCTTGGAAAAACCTGAGAAATATTGCAGAAATTCTTTGCTTTGCTTTTTAACTGTAATATAAAGATGATGATTTGATTGATTGTCGAAAACTTTGCTTTGGCCATGCCCATGCACAAAGCAAAGCAAGTCCAAAGCAAAGCTTGAAGCTGGCCAAGGGAGGTATGCTTCTATGTATTTTAACTTCTTGTCCGCGTCTGTCTATATGTTTTATAAAAGCAATTTCTGTACACCTTTAGACTGCTTCAGGAATATTAGCTCCTTCACAAACATGTTTTAATTACTTCTTTTAATTAAGTCAAATCAAAACTAGTTATGTGTTGATTGTCCAAAGTTTAGATTTGAGATTTCATGGGCTAAAGTTTACGTAAACATCTCTTAGTAATACAATGAAAACTGAAAAAAAAAAAAATTGGATCCAAATAATTGTGTAATCTAACCAGACATATGTCTTTATTTATTTATAATATAAATGATTTTACGCTAAATTTAACTAACTAATAT
>JAXCLQ010000005.1:2326956-2344406 GCA_035584115.1 Cedrela odorata | reverse complement strand
TCGTTTAACACTAAATATAACTAATACTTTTAAAAATATGATAAATATAATTAATTTTTTTAAAATATATATAAATTAAATTTATTAAATTATAAATAAATTAATACATTATAATTACTCAAATAATTAATAGTGTCATAAACGAATTCGTGTGTTAAGAACTCTAAATCTGAACCCGACAAGATTATTAATCGTATCGTGTTGTATTTATTCATTTAATAATGTTATCATTTTATGTCAACCTAAATCCATAAATTGATATCGAATTCATATTTTTTTTTAATAAATTGTGTCTAAAATTATCACCCATTATGCTAATAAATTTAGTAAGTAAAATCTTTTAAGGTGATATAAGAAATTTAAAGATTAAATTTTCGCGTATCGGATAAAAGAGTGGTTGAATTTATTATTTATAATACTTAAAAATAGGGACCTAAATGTTATAATTTCAATTATTAGTTTAAGGGGCTAAAGAGAGAGAAAGAGATAATGAAGTCAGAATGTGGGAGTAAGAGTGTCTGAGCAGAGGCCAACATGAGTAAGAGAATCCAATGAAACGACTCGTGCGGGTTCTCCTCATCATCATATTCACACTCACCATTGTGGAATCTCTAGACAAATAATTTTCTGTTTATTATTATTAATTATTTGTTACTTATATTCGTATATTTATAATTCATATTTATTTTGTGACAACCCTAATGAATCGATGAATGAACTATTTATTAAAGTTTCCCTTTCAATTATGTCTTCTCATTATTTTTATAATTATTGTAAAGATATGTGCAATGTAGACCCTTTTTTTCCTTCAATTTATGGTATTTATTTTTTTATTTTACCTTTAGAATGTTAAAATATATAAAGCATACATAATATTTTCCTTTTAATATATGCATATAAGGACATCAAAAGTAGCATTGAAGGTTAAGAAAATAATAATAATTTGATATTTAATTGTCCATCATAACTTTTAGCATATAATTTAGATAATTTAATTTTCAAAATATTAATAAAAAAATTGTGGTAAACACTCAAATTTTAATATTATCAAATGAACGTAAAATAATTATATATTTTTATATATTTTTTAAAATTATAAAAATTAATAATTATCTCATATATACATTAGTAATGATATAAGTGTTTGTATATTATAACATTAATTCATATACTTTGAGATTTTTGTTCTTGAAAATTGACATAGCTGCAAAATAATAACAAATGATTGATTGATATATATATATATATATATATGTATGTATGTATGTATGTATGTAAATTAGGAAAAGAAAATGAAAGGAGAGCCAAAATTAACCTTTTTATATGCTAAATGCAAGTGATCATTTTCCTTCAATGATATACATGAAATGATCATATTCTTATGACTAATTATACAAAAATAAAAAAGATAGGAAAGGACATGAGTGGGGGTAGACAAATAATGGAATAATTGCTTTATCTTTGAATATTTATCTATCTATAACTCATCATTCATCATCTATTGTATAACTTTTGCAAATAAATAAAAGTAAATAATTGCATACATATATAAGGAATATGTTGAAGGAAGTTTTGCTTTGATCCATTCATTTATTCATGTCCATCAAAGCTTCTTTAAATGATGAGATACCCTTTCTTTCTTTCTTTTTCCTTTGTGAGAAACTCCCTTTTTCACAATACTGTGGCCCCTTCTTTGTCTAGCACTATTTATGTATATATCATCATCATTCATACCACTACATATATAATTATTAGATTTGAATGTATGTAATAGTTATAAGTTTTAAATTTTATAACATACTAATATTCCCACTAAATAAATTTTTAGATGATGATATTGTCACTCTATAACATATGAATTTACTTCAAATTAAAGTTGGGATACAAGTAAAATTATTGTTACATAAACGTTAAATTTGTAATTATTGACAATCTTATTATTATTATTGAGAATGGCATGGTCATAACATCCAAACATATAATATTCAAGCCCATTTAGCTTATAATGTTTCATTAGTACTTTAGGTCTTGTTCAAAAAGAGAGTAATTAAACTATATATGATCATTTTTTTAGTGCAAATTAGTAAATAATTTGTTTAAATACCCACTTTCAATTAGAATTTTTTTCGAAGTAATACTATCTTTTAAAAAGAAAAATACGGCATAACATTAAAATCATCAATATTAATTGTTAATTGTTCAAAATTAGCAACATTAATTATACTTTTTAAGTTCATTTAATTTGTTAATTATTGATCACAAGAAGTTTGATTAATCAAATAGATATCTTTATTTTATTTTTACAGCCAATTCGAGACCAAATAGATTCAAGCTAATCTGTGAAGATTTTTTTTTTTTATATAAAATTCAACATAAAATATTCATATTCTTGTACGTGTGTGTAAAAGAAAGAGAGATGGGTGCATTAAATTAATTAATTAATTAATTAATTAAACAACTCAGTTAATTAATAATCTAATTACTGCATATGGGTTGTTCTTGTTCACGAGAGAAAGAGCATTGGAATGAGGAAATAAATTGTCCTTTAATTAATTAATTAATTAACTAATTAATAATAATTAGTATATAAAGAAAAATAATAATAATAGCAATAATAATAATAATGCATATGGATTGATGTCTGTCTAGTGTCTAGCTATAGCTCCTGAATAAAGTTGGAAGAGTTCCCTTTCTCAATTCTAATTATGAATTTACTTTTGATTAATTAATTAAAGTTTGATTTATATAGTTATTAACTTATTCTAGAATCCGAGGTTTGCCCTAACAATAGTAGCTCTTTCATAAACATGTTCTAATTACTTCTTTTAGTTAAGTCAAAACTACTCAAGTTTTTCTTTTTTGATGTTGGATCATTGCACTAATGTTCAATGTACATATTTGAGATTCTAATTTCATGGACTAAAGTTTAGTCCATGGGCATTTATAATATTTATGTGATCGACGATACAAAATTATTTTGTTTTTGTAATAAAAGAGTCGAAGATTCAAAATAAATTAGACCAGATAAGATTGAATATGTAAATATAATGTTCAACGGGATTTAGATATTTAATTTATATTGTCAATATAACATTAAAAATAAAAATAATTAATGGTAATGGAATTGATATATTTGGTTTGGGTGGTAATTAAAGAGACTAAATAAGGAAGGATCCAAGGTTTTGGTAATAGAGAAGTGGTGTTAAAGCAATGAAATATATGATCCCATCCCATTATGTTTGATTTAAGGGCAACACAATCTCCTTAGAGGTTGGCCTGCTGCTTATTTGGCTTTAAGTTTAAAGGCATTAATCTCCAATTATTGATTCCAAGACATAACACTTAGTGAAAGTTGCATAAACAAAAGTTATGTATATAAATAGTTACAAATATATTTTAATTACTCTTTGCACGGATTTGATAAGAATATGCTATAAATTAATTAGATTCATGACATCAAATTACCAATTTCACTTTTATTTTTAAATATTATGAATACGTAAACTAAACTATTTTTCAATTCTGATGTAAAAGAGATTCAAATTTTAAATTTTCTTATATTATTTTTCTTAAATTATTAAGTAAACTAATTAACATCTACTAATTAGTATTAAGATATTAACTAGATTTAAGATTGATATTAACTTTTTATAATATAGTCTCTATATTTTACCTAAATTATCACCTTGAATATATTACAATACATTTCTAACAATATTAGCAAGTACTTTTGCTATTATTTTACATAATTTACAATTAATTAATAACATATTTTATCAATACATCTCATGAAAATTCATATAATTATTAAAAATTCAGACCTAAAACTTTATACATAGAAATTACTAAATCAATTTTAATAGGGATCAAATAAATGTAAAACCATGCCTTAAGTATCTAATAAATTTGACATACTCAAAAAGGAAGATGGATCAAAAAGCATAATCTAAGATCCTTTATCTTTTGCTTTACCAATTTTGCTTTATGGGTTATAGAGATAATTAATCAAGATTAAGAATGTAATTAGTAACATCTATATTCGATTATTACATGTGAAAGATATTATATCAAATTAATTACTCTTTGAGATATTTTAATAAAGTGATAATTTATAACCAAAATTCTTCTTTCATTTATTTTTTTATAATGTATTTTTGTTCTCATTTTTATATTGTATAAAGCCCTAATTAACTATATTAATGTTTTTATCTCAAAATAAATTTTATAAATATTGTACGTTGTATAACACAACTTATGCAATCTTCAACCACTTTTCCTTTCTTTAATATAACATAACATATATTTTTTGCAATATACAAATATTATTACTACGTGGAAACAAGCTCTTTTCGACGGGGTCTAGAAAAATTATAATTTATCGTAATATTGGATTTATTCTTATTTATTATTAGCTGAAGTTGAAACCAAATTTTTTAAGACTGCATGAAGATTATTTATAGAGAGATCTTACCCTATCTTGATAGGGTTCCATAGAGATTTCTTTTTTGCATCTTGGATATTCAAATTTATTATTATCACTCTTTTGTTTATTTGAAAAACTAATGTCAAAAGAGAGTGACAAATGCAAACCACAGAATCTCTGGTTAACAATGGAAAGCCGATTGTACCATGGAAGCTCTTTTTCCCTTCGGAAAGCCAGAGAAATATTGCTTTTTACTGTAACATAAAGATGATCATTCATTCATTTGATTGATTGATTAATCAGATTCAGACCCAACAACATACTAAAGATTTTGCTGGAAATATATTTGGCTACTCAGCTTTTCTCCAAAACTTTGCTTTGCCCATGCCCATGCACAAAGCAAATCCAAAGCAAAGCAAAACAAAGATAAACAAAGCAAAGCAAAGCTAGAAGCTGGTCGAGGTATGCTTCTATATATTTTTCCTACTTCTTGTCTGTGTATTTGTATATGTTTTATAAAAGCAATTTCTGTACATCTTTAGACTGCTTCAGGATTATTATTCAATATTCAATCAATCTTCTGCATGCTACTTTAATAATTCTTTTAATAATATTCTCATTGATCAAACTTTCATCTTACTTTGTATATTCAACTACACATTTATTTTTCTTTCTTTCTCTCTTTATTTTTGTTTGTTTGTTTGTTATTTGCATGTTCGGTTTGTGGATGAGGTTAAGCATATGTTTGTAATTGATATATATGTTTTGTTTGATTTTGATAGCATGTTAAACATATGTTTCTATTCGATATATATGTTTTGATTGATTTTGAAGCAAGTACAACAAACAAATAATAAAACGTTTGATAAATATAGAGGTGATTCTGAAAACAGACGGCTAGTCGTGACTTTAAAATTTAACTCAAAATTAGGGGTTTAAGTCTAAAATTAACTATGCATCATTATTTATTTTTTATTTTAACATTAGATAGGTTTCACACTTCATAAACTCGCTTAAGGCCCCCAAAAATTTAAAGAAATTCAGGGCCATCTCTAAATAAACTATATTTAACAACTAATATCTAAAACCATATTAATCTAGATATATAATTAAATGATAGGTAATTATGAAAAATTTTAGTATATTTTCTATCAACTATACATAATTGTAACTTGCAAGTTTTTATCAAAAGCTATTACAATATAGTATGCTATGGTTAGAAATTTATCGAAAGCTTATATATGTGCAAGTATGATATTATTCAAAAATATATATTCAAATTAAACAATTTCTACTATTGTTATAACATGCAAAGTGGAAGTACTGCTTGAATTTATCATTTATTTTAGGCACGTTAAGTAGCATGGAAAGAAATTGTAGCATTCACGATGCAAATAACAAGGAAAAAATTTGTATATATTTATTTAATAGCGAATAAAATTTGAGAGAGAAATTAAAATTTCTCAAAATATAGACGTAGAATTATTTTAAATATTTAATTAATAAAATCATATTTATTCTTGAAATCTTTTATTCAATCTACACATAATTTAATAATTTTTAAAATAAATAAACGTATTACGATATTTTATTGAATAATTTAATGAGATAACTTTAAATAATAAAAATGATATCTAACATGTGTTGTGTTATAAATGTTGAATGATGTTAATCCAAATAATTCAAAGCTTAATTAGAAGTAGAGGTGGTAAATAGATCAGTTCAATCTGATCATGTTGAGCCAGACTTGTGTAAAATAATATAGTCTGATACAACTTATAAAATCTAATTCACGCTGTACTGAGCTTTAATCAACCCAAAATTTTAAAAATTAATTTAATTGATGTTATAAGTTCAAAATGATTTAGAATAATTTAGCAAAATTATTTGATATATAAATGAGTCAAATAAATTATTTACTTAACTTATTTAATATTTAATTATAAATTATAATATATATATATATGGGCCTATTTACTAACCACCCCATGGTCTCATTATTCTTAGTAGATTGGGCTATCCCAATGACATGACTTAACTTGGCCCATATTTAAATGAATGAAACACTCTAAACCCTCTATGATGAAACGACACGTCTTTTTTATTTTCTCATTTGACGGCCAAGCGCCAAGCCACATATTCATTGGCTGTCATACAACTCGATTCACCTACATGTAATCCTCAGAAATTCTCTTTAAGACTAATAAACTAACAGGACACGTGGTTGATGCTCTTCTGTCATAGTATAGCACTAGCGTCATGTACCCCACTTTCGAGCCACGCATTTTGCCCGTCAAGTGCGTGTCACGTGGGCCTCCAAATTTTATTTTATTTATTTCACGTACATGTTCTGTTCGAGTGCTATGATAACGTCACCCATATTGTGGACTTACGAAGTCCGATTCACGCACGCTCGCGGCAACCGGGAACCTGCTTTTGCCGGTTCTCATTTTTACCATATATTTATTTTTTATAATTTACAATAATTTGAAGATTTAAAATTATTATTTTTTAATTCATTATATGACAACCCCATGGAATCAATGCTATTTTGCTTTATCTTATTTAAGTATCTAGTCAATTATTAGTATTTAATCATTCACTAAATTAATTATTTTAATTGAATTAATTTATGTTAAATATTTTTATAAATAATATAATTTATTATAATAAGGTTAAAAATGAAAAAGAAAGACAAATAATTTTTTATTATTATTTAGAATCTCTTAATTCAAAATTAATTTTTTAACTATTGCTTAAAATAGTTAAAAGAAAACACAATAAAAACCGGCCAAGCAAGTACCCAAATCTGACCATCCACGTGTAAATTAATGAATAAAAAAATAAATACAATATTATATAATAATAAAAATCAGATAATCGCAAAAAGGGAAACTAGATTGACTTCCATTTTCCATTTCTCTCAAAGTCTCTCTCTGCTCTGTGTCTTCCTCAGATAAGCTTTAAAGCCCCAAAATTTAGGGTTTTTATTTCTGTTTTCGTATCTGATTCTTCTCAATTGACACCGGGTAAGTACTTGCCTTTATCAATTTTGATTTCTTTGGTTATGGTTATTATTTTTTAATTATTATACGTTGAATTTATTGTGATTCATGCTTTGCATGTTATGTATGTGAGTGTGTGACTTAGTATAAGTGGGTTACGAGAACAAATTTTTTAAAAAAATTGAGAATTTTGAGGTTAGTTGATTAAGTTGGGAATTATATGATCTTACCTTGATTTATATTATATGGTTTGTTGCTTAGGTTTTCTATGACTTGACTTTTCTCTACCTATTTGGTTTGAGGGGATACGGGGTATAAGAAATTAAGAAAATTCATGGAGTCTATTGCCGAAAGATTTGGTCCAAAATTCTAGAGTGGAAGAACTAAATCTTGCATGATGTTTTTATTAAGCTTTATGGAGTTCACTCTCGTACTCTCTGTGAGTTATAAGAAAGCTAGAGTATGATTCGTGATTTATTATTATTATTGTTGCAATTTTCTACATGTTTTTGACAATTAAAGATGGGTTGATTATAATTTTTGGGTTATTTTGTGATGAAGGAAGTTTGTGAGCCGCTAAATATAGCGCATGTAACTATTCTGTCTTTACAAGGGCTTTCTTATTATCTGGTTAATGGTAGTCTTTGTTTTTCTCATTATAATGATTGTTTTATGAAGAATAAAGAAAGAGAACGAAAGAGTAATGGCCAGACTATATATTTGTATGATTAGGTTTATGCAATTCGTTATATTCCGTGTGACCATATATCTATAGCATGCTTCTTTTTTGAAGGTTTTCTAACTTGGTACTCATGTATTTATATGTTTGTCTGGCAGCAAGTGATTAACTGTTGTCTGAAGGAAATTTGAAGGCATGCGGTCTAAGTCTGAAAGTTCAAATCAATTGGAACCAGATCCACATTCCATTCCACCA
The DNA here is from genome assembly GCA_035584115.1 of Cedrela odorata. NCBI lineage: Eukaryota > Viridiplantae > Streptophyta > Magnoliopsida > Sapindales > Meliaceae > Cedrela > Cedrela odorata. Next base: position 2,336,044 of record JAXCLQ010000005.1, on the reverse strand, counting down.
GCCGTAGTGTATTCTGAACAGCCTTGGTGGCGTGGTGTTGGATATAATAGTATCTCACCTGCTGTGGCAGGGGAAAATGTATCTAATTCATCTTCTTTGGAGTGCCCAAATGGATTAGAGTCAAATGATGATCAATCAATGTCTAATGGTGGAGTGAATGAGGAAGGTGGTGATGCTAACAAAGAATCACAAGCTACTGCATCTTCATTGACGGGTAATTGAAATAAATCATTTTGAAACAATGATTAATGGTATAAGTAGCTGCTTGAAAGAAAATGGAGAAGTTTTTTACATTTACTACTGTTGTATTGTAGAGTAAGTGGCATCTTGAAATTGGTCCTTCATCAACATTATGTCAGGCATAGAAGATCAATAATCACAAAATCTATGGAAAATACCACAAAGCTATATCTGCTGGTTTTAGCGATGACGATTGATTTAGCATTCTATCATTAGTGATATGTGAAATACACATCTGATGAGATTGAAATTTGAACCATTCATGCTGTCAGAATGCAGCTCTGTTGATTCACGCTAGCGTCAGGGTCAATATGATTAGAACCACAGATTTATGAAATACACAGGTTCTATTTGTTGTCTTGTTTTAGATCTTCAGTTTTTCATTTCCTTATACAATAAACATTGTGTACACTGTGACCAACAGTGATTTATGATCCTATTTGGAAATTCAAAATTGCAATCAACAACTGTGGATCCTTTTAAATTTTATGACTGATGCTACTGCAGTTGATCAATGATCAGGAAATTTCCAGATGCCAAGAAACTACTGCAATTCATACAAAACAATAGAAAAAAAAAAAAAACATCTTTGTCCATGATTGTCAGTTTTCTAAATCAGATTCATATGTGCAGGAAGAGATATATGTGCTTAATAAATACCAGTACTTATGATTTCGGACATGTTATCGCATTGTTCGCAATCTAGATATATGCAACATACGTGTGGATAAAAGTTGTTTATCTATGAGCTGCTTGTCAGCTGCTTGTTGGCAACTTTTAATTTACTAGCTCACTTTCTTAGCTCAGAATTACTTCACCACTAAGTAACCTTGTGCGATAGGCTATGAGAAGTGATGTAACATGTCATTTAAGATGCAATTTGGAGAAGATTTTCAGAGCCATCACTGCTGCATGCATGGCAAGATGCATGAGGCTATAGATAAGGCTTTGACATTTGGTCTTTTGAAGGTGTTGAGAGAGAATATTTCTCAAGCTTCAAGTATTCTGTGTTCTCTTTGGATATGATATGCATCCTTCTTGGTTGTGGTTCTTTAAATTCTAGTGAGTGATTTTAGAAACTGCAGTGTGATGCTAGCTGGGTTTATTTGTATTCTAAATTCTTTCCTACTTCCACACCGCTGGTTCAATTTGTAGCTGCAGGTCAATTTTGCTCATAGTAAGAATTATGAGTCAGTCTTTCCTCGTCTGTTCACTTTTCATTTTTGGTTAATTTTACTACTAAGCTTGTCTGAATCACCCTAAGTTTTGTATGTGCTGGCAGCCTGATAATGTACTTTCAATATGGGTACTTTCAGTTCTGTTCCCAGTTGTAATGACTTTTTTCCAAGTAGAAGCATTAAAGTTATCGGTTAGGATACTAGTTGAAATCTTGTTTAACATTTCAGTTGGAAATTGTGGACAAGAGAACCAAAACATGCAGCAAGGTGCATCAGCAATGCCAACAATGCGTGACGAATGCTTCACACAGCATCCACAGCTTGAACTTGTGGGTCACTCAATTGTAGGTGCCTTCTCTTTTGTTTTTTCAATGAAAGCTTTATGTTCTGATTATTTATTGAGACTCAACATTGTTATGTAAAATTAGAGAATTAGTACTTACATTTGGAACAGAAGAGACTTTTGATTTTCTTGCTGCTTTTTGGCAGGCTTGCGCATCAAATCCATATCAGGATCCCTATTATGGGGGGATGATGGCAACTTATGGACATCAACCTATGGTATGTAAATGTCTTCTTAGCTGAAAATTTTAGGAGATGTCTTTAACTTTCTTTCTTTCTTTCTTTCTTTCTTTTTAACAAAAACCATTGGTTTGAAAATGCATTTTAATTTTCTTTGGAAGTAAAAAATTGCAAATGTTTTGGGTGTGTATAATCTCGGTAATTGAATTGCAGTTTTAGCAAGTTACATCCAGTGTATGATTTGTGAAATTATGTATTTTCAGGCGAATTAGATATGTGCATGTAATTTACATCTTCAATTCTTTTAATAAAAAAAATTGAAAAAAGTTCCAAACGCCTGGTCTGTTTAACTCTTTAGAACATTGGAGAGATGATATCTTTCGATAGATCATCTAAATTATGTAAACAACATTATTTGAAGGTGACAATATATAACAGTGTGTATCTTTGCAAGTTGCGTAATGTGCAACTGTGAAGCAACCAAAAAATATTGGTTTCCCAAAACTGTATTGGAGTTGTGCTTTGAGCCAGAGATGATTAGGTTCCAGTCCTTTTTCAGAGGATTGCTTTTCCTATTTCCTCTTGTTAATATGGATCGAGGACCTCTTTCTTCCCTCCCCTTTTCTGAATAGATGATTTAGAATTTCTTGATAACAAGAATTTGGTTATAACTCTTTTATTTCTCTATCTTTATGATTGTCAAAACCTGTACCTTTTGTAATATAAATCCTTGCAATGATCAGGGTTATCCTCAATTTGTTGGAATGCCTCATGCTAGAATGCCTTTGCCCCTTGAGATGGCACAAGAACCAGTTTTTGTGAATGCCAAACAATACATGGGGATTCTTAGGCGAAGACAGGCTCGGGCCAAAGCAGAGCTAGAGAGGAAGCTGATAAAAGCTAGAAAGGTAAATGTAAAAATTGGTATTCTTTAGTTTCATTGTATTTGGTCATATTGACTTTTGCAGCAGATACAATGTAGCATTTAGTGAATCATATATTCGTTGAGATAGTTTTCCAATATTTGACTGCTTAATTGGGCGAATGATATATTGTTTACTTTTCACATTCTACAGCCATATCTTCATGAGTCTCGGCACCAGCATGCTATGAGAAGGGCAAGGGGCACGGGAGGTCGCTTTGCGAAGAAAACTGATAATGATGATTCCAAGGGTACTGGTGAAGAGAAAGGCAGAGGTTCAGGGCCCACTCGGTCATGTCAGTCTGGCAGTTCATCAGGATCTGAACCCTTGCGCTCTGACTCTGCCGAAACCTGGAATTCTTCCACTAGTCAACAAGATGCAAGGGGTTCGCAAGCACACAATACACGTGAAGATGACAATCATGTAAATGGAAGTGGTTTGTACCAGAATCACGGTGGCTTGCAAGCATCAACGTACTCTTCGCACTTGGGTCATATAGGTGAAGATGGAGACTGTTCGGGCCAGCAATGGGGAAGCATATCTTCAAACCAGTCGTCACAGAGGCCTCTCACTATTCAGTGAACCCTCTGTCAGCAAGGTGGGTGCTGAATTCGGATGATGTAGACCCACTGATGATGTATAGGAGGGGTAGTTTCTGAGTTGTGTTTTGACCACTCTTGGCGAAGTCACTGCCGGTCGGCAAATCATTCTTGGCTTTATTCTTTTTGCATGGATTGTGGGTGAACGAGGAAGAAGAAATGAATGTCCTTGTGGCATCATTCTTCCCGTGGTTTCTATGTACAGATAATGTTGGATAAACTCGAGTAGGAATAGTCTCTGTGGTAAAACTTTAAACAATCAAAAACGCAGTTTGGTTAAAACAATACCATGGTGGTAATTTAATTAAGGGTCTGGAACACACCGAAGCTTGCTAGATTTTCAGTATTCAAATTGTCAGCTTCTATTTACTTTTCTGGTGTCTCAATGTTAAAATCATGGATGTGTTACAAATGGTAGATCTTTCTATATAGCGACCCAATCGGGAAAGCAGACAACAGTATAGAGGGACTATTAACAATCCTATAATTTGAAATGTAAAAGTTAAAATATAAAATATAATGGAATAATTTGAAATGATTAACGAACGATGACATCAAATGTCAATGTCGTTTACCATTATACGAGTAACATCAAACGTCATCGCTCATTTAATATTGATGATGAGACCCACACAACGCTCGATGATTTTTCAAGCTTTCGAATTCTTCCAGGACTTCCTGACATCTTCTTTCATCAGTCCAACAAAAGGATAATGCAGAAAATGGATGGCCTACCATATATAATCTATTTTCAGAAATTCTGTCAAAAGGGCACAGATTTGGAACCCAGCTGCTTATTTTATTGTCATAGTAAACGGTTTTACACTCAAAATCAAGGCAAAAACTCAGAAAGAAAAAAGGAAAAAAGAAAGATAAAATAAAAAGACAACAATATAATTTGTCTGCTAGCGTTTTCATGCTGTATTATCATTCATACATCGTCTTTATGTTGATGTTGATCATTCTCTTCTACGTCTACAGTTTCAGCACCGGCATCTGGGGGAACTATATTCTCTGAATTCGATTTGCTCCCATCTGAAAAATTGTTGTTGCCCTCTGTGGCATTGGACACATTTTGCTGCTTCTCCATCATCCCAGACAGGGCCAGCCTTGGAGACCATTCAAGTACATCATCGATTATGTTCGACATTCGCTTTTGATACCTGTAAGAGTAAGCTTAGCATTTCAGACTCGCGCATGATAAGCAGTAGTATATAGCTCTACAAGGTGTATGGGGCTGCATGCGAGAAGTACGAGGTCTTAAATTCGACTATCCACACATTTTGCTGAAACTAGCACAATCTTTCATAGTTCTCATGGACTCTGAGCTGATGTTGAACTGAGCTTTTACTAAACTACCAAAAGGATGGAAGCTAACTTCCTCATTATTGCATGGGGATATAGAAAAAGAAAGCTAGTTCTCAAATGTTGAAGGATACTGCAGCAGATCACAAATCCTACTAAGTGGACTCCGTTAAAAAGATTACAAATAGAAGAATACAACAATCAGATAATTTTGAACGTGAAGATTTTATCCACCACTAGTTGGCTACATCTTGTAGGAGGAAGAGACAACGAAGAAAAAAAAGCCCAATGTCTCTCGAGACATTTAAGTAACCACATGTACAAGCTATACTATAACCAGAAAAGACCCACACACTCATATTCAAGATTTTCCCGCTCTATTTTTATCTTCTGAGAAACTAAAATGATTTCACATTTTAACAGCATTGTTTTAGAGGACGCAGAGGACTAACCTGGCTCTAGCAGCCTCATCAGGGGCATGGTGCCTCAACAACAATATGACCAGTACAGCTACTACAGCATAGAAAAGTCTCGCTGTCCACTTTGGTCTTTCCTCTTCATCTTTCTTCGGCCAGAAACGGAATAACTCACGTAGCGTTGCTTCCTCAGCAAGGATGTTAGGGAAGAACCAAACGCGTTTTCCAAGAAGAATCCATACAACACCAAATATTGCAGCTCTCACTGCAAATTTAAGAACACAAAAAAAAAAATTGAATAAACAAAGACTAGCAATGATTATGATTACCTGTCGACATAGTTGTAACAATCAAGCACCAAAAGAACACAAAACAAAAAATAAATTCTCGTATAAAATGCTTGATAACAATCAAAGCATCCACGCTTTCATTAGCGAAAACTGGATTCTCTTGGTTCTTATAGTTCAAAAATGCTAATCAAAACTAAGCTAATAAACAATACAAATAGGGTCCAAAGAATCTTAAAATAAATTAATTAATTAAAGCATGTAATGAGCCAGTAAAGGTTACATGAAAGTAAGGAGAGAATAAGCAGCAGGACACCAGCACATGAATAAAGTATTAATAGCTTGCATCCATGTGGATAAACAGGAAATAGGCAAATTGCTAGAGTCAACACAGGCCAGAAAAATGATAGAAGTGTTTGCCACAGAGGCCGCCGTTTGACAAATGTCCAAGCAAAAAAGGCATCATTGTCAGAAAACACTTGCTCCTGCAGTAAACAGTCATGGTATTAGTTTAACAACAAAGAAAATAATATTAGAATGAACCACAAAGTAAGCATAAATGAAGATGCTATCAGAATGCCAGTTAGATCACCCAAAACATGTGTTCAAGAACTTAGTTGTCTCCTCCTTTATCATTCCCAATATCCAGATTGTTCTTGTTTGATGCAGGAGCACATAAACAGATTATAGATACAGCATACAATATAGAAGATCAAAAGGCATCTAATCAACACTACATAGGGACAAAGAAAAATGTATTTCCAAGAAAAGTTCATGAAAGATGCAACTCAATACGTATGTTAATGAAAAACTTCATATCCCATTTATTCAGTTAAAGTTCCAACATATCACTTTAACTGAGCTGCAAAAGGAACACTTGATAAAACCTCCTAACCTCGAGGCAGAGAAGAATTCAGGCTTCTTTTCATCCGTAACCAAAAAACACACATACGAGAAACCCTGGGACATAGGTTCTAGACCATGCCAGCAATACTCGCTTCAAAGTAATAATTGAAAGGTAACCATTTCCACATACTAATACAAAATGGAAGCATATATAAACAAATAAAAGCTATCACGAATCATACAGGATAAGAAGTTCAAGTGGTCCAAGCACCATTTTTTCTTTTTCTTTTGAAATAGGAAAGACTGCTCAAGCACCTGATTTTAAAAGCAATATATAATTTTCAAATATTTTAATCTCAAATGGAAACTAAAAAGATGACTTACAGGGAAGATCTCTAAATGTGCTGGCCAGGTAGACAACTTTCTTTTCCCTGGACGAACAGTTTTCACCACACGATCACATCGCACCAAAAGATTCTTTCTTAATAGAGCATTGGCAACATCTTCAGTTTCTAGATTCTTATCCGATTCCAGTATTTCTTTAAGCTCTGGATGATTTCTTAAAAAGCTTACAAAATCCTTACCTCTAAAATATTCCACTCGTGTTTCCTGTAATACTGCCCATCTAGATTCCAACCCCTTGTGGTCTCTTACCTTCTCCGCAAACAACTGGAAAACATCCTTCTTGGCAGCTTGTTTCTACGGACAGAAAATACATATGTACACAAAATTAGAAAGCAGGGTAAAATAACAAAACATAAAAAGTTCATAATACTATGATCAGAAATATATATTGGTGAGCATCAATACATTGCCGCAGAAAATATGTAAGAAATTCGCCAGATACAGATCAGAATCAAGTCTAAACAAAGCAATATGGAAGACACACCAATCAAATAATTAAGAAATGACAATTAACAATGCAATAATCAGATTACAGTCGGAAAGGCACAGCAAGTCATCTTACTTAAAACTAAAAATAAGCTAAATCAAACTTTCAGTCAGTAATAATTTCATCCTGAGTTTGAAATTCAAGATATCTCATAAAAATTCACAGCAGGCTAATGGATCATAAAGAAAATAGAGAAGCTTTGATAGGTACAATAGGAATCGTGTCCCCATAATCCAATACTGATTGTAACCTTCTGCCAGATATTTAAGTTGCTAACTTCAAAGCCATTAAATACCCATTATTGAATTGAACTACAGTTTGCTCCTTCAAAGAGAAAGAAACTAAACTTTGTCATAATTTGAAAATTGACATTAAAACACAGCATCCTTAAATCAATTGGCATATTCAAGAAAAATATGGGGAAAATACAATGGTAACAGAACTTGACAATGATATGCGCAAAGGAAATTGAAAAGAAAAAACAACTCAAAGATTTTGGTGGCAGGGATTAAAAAATCAATGATTTCCTTCAAGGGATCACTCTCGGTGGGCAATGACAGGATGTCATTTAGGATAAAGATTTGGCAAGGAAGCTCTTATCCAGATTCACATTACCGAAGTTAGTAATCTATTTAAGTTGTATTAAGTTGAAATTAATAAATTAGATAAATTGCAGGACACCAAAAACTGAAGAAGACAATAAACTCGTTCCAAAAGTTCTATGGAACAAGCTGAGAAGAATCCAATTTTGCTCCAGTACATAACATAAACTTACTCAATCAGAATCCAACAATAAAAGAGTTTCCCATATTCGGGAAATTACTTCTTTCAATGAGTTATTCTCTATCATAAATCATTTGTCAATTGCTAAAAGCTAGGAAAAATTGATAATTGCTCTTCGGGCTTAAAACGAGCCATATTACAAGAGTATAATCATTTTCCACTTCCCTGACAACCTACCAAAACAAAAATTATTAAAAAAAAAAATTGAAAAAAAAAATTGAAAAAAAAAAAACACCATACCCGCATACAATATACAGATACACAGATTCCAAACATGGTCACATTAATGATTTTCAACAAAATTAATAACCTTTACTTTGTTCTAACGTCTAAATTCCACAAAAAATGATCAAACCAATAATTTTTTTACTCTCTACATATCTTAATCATGCAAAAACAACAACAAAAATAACCAAAATTCAAAATTTGCAAATACCCCACATAATTAAATACTTATATAAACACATATACGATCAAGAATCCCCAGATCAGCCAGTGAAAACACTAAATAAAACGAAACGAATAGAGAGAAGACAAACCCTAGGTGGGGTGTCGGAGTTTGGATCTCTGGTGCCGTTTTGTACGGCTGCTGATGATCTTCGCACCCTCTTTTTCTCTGCTCCGCCTGCTTTCTTCATCACTCTATTATTATTTTCCCCCTGTTTCTGCTTTTTATGTTTTCCTTGTGATTTTGTTTCTGTCTTTGTCTTCTCAAATGGTAAAAAATGAAAGCGAAAAAAGCATTTTCACACTTGCTTTTGTAGTTTGCTTTGCCAGCACAGCACAGAAACATCATGTTACAATGCTCCAACGTAATCAAATTATACATGGTTAATGACCAGTCTTGTCCTTTTTGGACCAATGTGGTTCTGCCATGTCGGCAAATTAGAATAAATTTTGAACTCATAATTTAAGGATGTAAAACATGTATTTAATAATTAAGTTGGATCCTTAAATTTATTATAACTATATATAAATAAAAGAGGTTTGATTATGATATAATAGTTGTAATAATCTATTTATTTTTTATTTTTTATATTTTATTTTATGGGTTAAGTATTATATTCAAAATTTATGTGTTACATTTTGATTTTCTT
>JAXCLQ010000005.1:2286166-2300960 GCA_035584115.1 Cedrela odorata | reverse complement strand
ATATTTATAAATAAGATAAATAAATAATAATTATTATAATTTATAGACGTATTAATTTTTATCTTAACAATGTAAAATTTGTAACTTAACACTCAGCAAAGATAAGTGATCTATTTGATATAAATAAATAATAAAAATTATAATTTATATAATAATTATGTAAAAACATAGGTACCCAGATATTATTTACTGAGTTGGGCAGTATCACAAAATCTTCCGTCGTTCTTATTTGATTACTTGCTTGGTACATAGGTACTGCCTGGTTTGAAGGTCTATATCTTATTGACAATGACAACACGGCTGTCAATTCAACCTGACGATAATTGTCTTTTCTCTTTAGTCTTGTTGTGTCTTCCGAGGTGTCACAAAGTGTGATCCATTGCCTTTGCTACGCAATCTGCTGTGAGACCTCATTATTTCCTGTTCTTTTGCTAGCTAGCTTGCTAACTAATTGACCTGACGCTTATATATATCTTCAGGGTTCAGTCTCAAGTATTCTTCGTTAGTTTCCTCTATCATTTTCTCTGCAAGAAGACCAAGGTTAGGCTTCTTGTTCTGTCTTCTGGGTTCTCTCTTTCTGTGTTCGTGTCTTTTCTTTGGATCCATCTGTCTGTTGAATTTTTATTGTAGTTTTCTCGTTTTGGTTGAACTGGGAATTCCTGATGCCAAAATATAAGCTATGGTTCATTTCTTGATCAGGATTCTCTCTAGATCTGATTCTTTTGCCTGAGCTTATAGTTGTAATTATATGCTGTAGTAATTGGTAGTTGATAACTGATAGATCTTGATCTGTATTGTAAGATGCGCGAGTTTCTTTCTTTTAGTAATGTAGGTTCATATCAGAAGAGGATTTTAGCGGGTGGCTGTTTGGTACTTGTTTTCATAAGATACCAATTACTATCTTACTGTTTTCAATTGCTTGTTACATTTACACTGTTAGGGCCCGTTAAATGAAGTCATCAATTGCATGTTAATGAATTTAACACCATGTTACCAGTTATAATCTCCTTCAAACAAAATCATTGATGTTGCTTTAAATCATTAATTTGTGGTATTTCTTGAATGCTTTCGTTAGGAGATTTCAGTCAGAGCTTCAGGTTTTGTTTATGAATTTGCCTGACTGCATGCACCTCATATCTTCTGTATTTAGCCTACTGATTTTATGGTGTATTATGCAGAAATGGCACCATCAATTTCCAAAGCTGTTGGAAAAAAACCTCTGGTTGATGAGGAGGATGCCTCGGCTGCTGTCTACGATATTCATCAATCAGCAAAGAAGCTTAGAGCTCACTTCAAGAAGGTGGCAGCCGGGAAGAACACCCTTGCACCCAAACCTCTTCGTGTTCCCCTTCCTTCGCCTCCCAAGGACACCGCTACTGCCGCCGGAGGTTGTACCCATAAAGTTAGGGTCGCGAAAAAACGCATGGAGCAAGATGACACCATCGCCATTCTGGAGAGAACCCTTGCCAATCTGAGAGCTGAAGTTGCCTTAAACCGTAAGCGTGTTGTAGCATTTGAGGCAATGGTGAAGAGGGCTTTTCTGGCCCGTCTGCATTTCATTTGCACAATGGATATTGACCCCGATCCGGACGAAGAGAACAGGATGCAAGGCTTGGTTGCGAATTGGCTGAGCCATGTCCTTACCTTGCTCCGCGATCCTCCCGCCGCGGTGGTAAAGACTCTCTTGTTGGTTAGGCAAGTTACTCAGTCTGACATGAGCTGCAAGGAGTGGCCTGATGCCGCTGCAGAGGCGATTGCGGAGCTGGACAGTCACGAGGAGTTGCAAACTTCTGGTGGGAAGCTGCTGCTGTTTCTTGCTTCCATGCGCCGGTACTAAGGTCTTAAATTTGGAATGTGCATGACTCCTTCGATTTGTGATTCCCTCGGTGATTATGGTCAGAAGCTTGAAAATCTGGTCTTTTTGTTGTGTGTTTTAGTGCTTGTTGTACAGTTTGTGAACTCCCTAATTATCTCTCAATTATATGTTTAGGTTCTCTAATTATATGTAATAGGGAATCACTCGGAAGCATGGTTGGCAATTATCTTGTTTTGTTGTAATAAGCTTTACGTCTAATGTTATTAATATTATTGTTACAAGTAATATTATTAAAATTATAATAATAATTATTATAAAAGTATTTATAAAAATGATATTATTATTTTGTTGTACATAATTTAAATAATTTATTTTTTTTATTTATATAAAAAATATAAGATATATTAAAAATTCATTAATTGATTAATAATATAATAATCAATTTGTATATAAAATAATACTCTTAGTAAATTTTTATTATTGTGTAATAAATATATCTATTGACATAAAAAATAACGGAATAAAAATAATATTAATAGTGAAACAATAAAAATTTTAATTGTGTATTTAACATAAATAAAATTAAAAACAAAATCACACACGCTAAAACTGTCAATGTCTGGCATTTGCTGTGTGTGTATTGATTGGTAACCAAGTAATACCTCGTTAGTCCGTACCACCAACTCAGGCTTTCTCTTTGCTTAAAACCCTTGACATTTCTCTAATTTCACCATTTCCATTTTCAGCAAAAATGGAAAACTATGCATATTGGATTTTAAGGGATTTTAGATAACCCCAAAAAAAAAAAAAAAAATTGTGCCCGCATTGCAGGTTAGTTGCTCTGGCTATTGGGTTCTCTCTCTTTTTAATTTATTTTTTTATCTGACCCATTTCTTGATTATCATTTCCGGTGTGTGTTTTTAGTTAATGAATTTTTGGTTGAATGTTGTTTATGTACTTGAAAAAAAAAAGAAATTTGTGGATCGTGGTGAACTGGGGTTCTGTGATGTCTGCTCTTAAAGCTAATTGTTTTGAGTCTGTTTGATAACTTTTTGATGTAAAGATGGTAACTTTTGAGTTTTTGATATCAGCATTCAACTTTAGTAGCTTTGGTTTTCTGTCTCTTCCTTCGGTGTTTTAATTTTATTATATTATGATTCTTCGTTTCTCATTATCTGTGTAGTCACATGTAGTTTGTGGGTATGTTTTGGGTTGCATGTTGTCTTTAAGTTTCCGATAATGGTGTATTGAGGTTTCTTAGTTTTAAAATGTAAGCTTTGTTTGTTCAAGTTACACTTTTCATATCTGGGCTGCATATTAACATAGATTTAGGAAACGGATTGTACCATTATTCTGGTCAATAACGTCACAGCTGCCAATAACAACCCGTGTTTACTTGTCTTTTGCATGTTAAAGATTGACCCCTTGTTGCAATTCATATTTGGGTGTAAGTTTGATGTTTGAAGGTAAGTATGAATCATGAAATTGTGTTTTAAGTAGGTTTTGCATACACCTGATTTGGCTTTTCCCTTTAAAAAAATCGTAGAGGTTGCTTGAAGTTTTATTTTTCAATAATCATGATATGCGTGTACCTATTCAAGTATCTCTGTTAAATTGCCTGTGTTATTTGGTCTTGTTTAATGCTTTCAATATGGTAATGGGATTGTTTACTAAGTTTACTATTTTGGCTTGTCTGTTTTGGCTCAGAAATGTTTCTCCTGAATGCTTGTATTTGGTCATGCCTTAGTTTTACTTATTTAGATAATTAAAAGGCCAAGCAGTTTGAACAAGCCACCCGCCGAACACTGCCGATAAATGGTGGACAGAACAGTATGAATCATGAAATTGTATTCGGTCAATTTTCTTAAATTGACTCATTTTTGCTTTCGAATCCTTATTGTAAATTTCTTTGTGTTCACTTTTCAAATGAGTCTTGCATAATTGTCCTTTCTTTTTCCTTGAAAGAAAAAATCTCGAAAGCTTTTCACATTCTTCTTCTAATAGCGATAGAATGCCGTAGCTGAAGTGCTACTTCCGTTCGCCACACCATTTGATCATGTTGTTGTCAGCCCACTTCTGATGATTGCCTTTATGCCTTGTTCATATTTGTTTCCTGCTTCAGTAGGACGTTAGAGTTCGTACTTCTTCAGACAGGAATTCTGAATGTTCTTAGTGTTCTGGGGAAGAGTTGATTTCTATTTATGTTGCCTTCGATATTTGCTTATGGTTCACCCTCAAACCTTTCATCTCTAGTTTCTTTAGGTGTTTTGATACGATACCCTGTCAATTTGCGCCCAATGCATGAAGTTACATTGTGGGTGCCGTTATCTTATTAAGTTTATTTGTAGGCTAAAATCTCTTGGATTGCAGGTATTTCTTTTTCCATTATCGGTTGAAGCAGATGTCTCAGTCAAACGTTGGTTGGTTGAATTCATTTCTGAGAATGCCAAGCATTTGGTTTTCTATCATTCAAGCTTAGTTAAGAGTTGAAAAAAAATGAGATTTTCTTTGTTTTGGGAAGCAGATAGGCTTTTGGTTCTCTTAAGGAGAAAGGACTGAGCTTTATTTGTTCTTATTTACTGCAGAAACTCTGAGACTTTTTTCTTTTCTTGCTTTATTTAATCAAACTGCTCATTTTTTTTTGTTTTGCTTCTGTTCTATTATTTCTCAGTGCCTCTTTACTTCCCCTTTATAGGTTTTGAAAGTCTGACCCTCCTGTATTGAGGAATACTCAAAAGCAAAATTTTAGCAGTGATAATATTAGATACATTACCACAGAGAACAAATTGGGAGAATTTGATCTCCACTTTCACATATTGGGTAAGTTTCTTCGTATTCGGCTAAGGAACTTTCTGTTTCTGTACTAACTGATTTCATTGTGTTCTTCAGACATGGCTTCATCAATTTCTAGAGGTGCTATAAAAAATAATGTTGCTAAGAGGGTCTCAGCTACCCTTGAAACTGAACCTTGTCTGAAGAAATTTAAAGCTCAAGTGCATAAGGAGACTGCACAGAAGAAGACCACAGCATCCAAGTCTTCTGACATTTCCTTTCCTCCACCAATTGCTGAGGTTTTTGTTACTGTCCCCAATAGTGACTTTGGGGAAGCTGCACCCAATGTTGAGGTACCTTCTGCTTGTAGACCCGTTGCTGCTGCTGTTGATTCCTCTCAGATCCCTGAAGGATCCAAGCAAGAAACTTCATCTGATGGAAAGAAAAGAGATGAAGAGGCCACCAAACTCCGGATTGAGGACTCCCCATTTCCACCGCATATCTTCGTGTAACAGAGGAGATAGAAAATGGGGAGATCTCACTTGATAATGCAGCTGCCTTTTGTGAACGACTTGAACTTCCATTGCCTCAGGAAGAAAAGTACACTGACAGTTTGACCTTACCTGAATTCTTCGCTGTACAAGATAGCTTTTTCAAGGTAAAACTCTAATCCATTTCTTCCATTTAACTTTTTTCTTTCAACTTTTCATTTCTCCCTTTCCTTTTTCCAGGTCTACTTACTGTTAATTCAAGATTTCAAGCTGTGAAGATGACTTTAAGAAAGCCAAAGCCACATCTGAGGCCACCATTTCTAGTCAGAATGTAAAAATTTCCTAGCTGGAAGCCTAGGTGGCATTAAATTCTAAAAAGTTCGCAAAAGCAGAGGCAAAGTTGAAGAAGTATGAATTGTCCCGGGCAAATTTTAGTTCCAGAGTTGATTCCCTGGAGGCCAAACTGAAAAGGAAGGAGTCTGAATTGTCCCAGGCACATCTTAGATCGAGAGTTGAATCCCTGGAGGCCGAACGGAAAAGGAAGGAATCTGAATTGTCCCAGGCACATCTTAGCTCCAGATTTGAATCCCTGGAGGCTGAACTAAAAAGGAAGCCAGTGGAGAACGAGGTTCTGAAGAACCAAGCTGTTGCTTCAGAACAAAAAGCTTCCAGTGCTGAACAGAAGACTCTCTCCCTAGCAACAAAGATTATTGAAATGGACAAGGAGTTGTCTACTGCTGCTGCCAATGCTATTCAAGATTTCAAGAGCTCTGAAGAATCTCAAAATCCTGATGCAAAGTTACTACCGTACTTTGCTTCAAGCAACTAAGCTTAAATACACTAACTTGGATGGGGACTGTTTTATTTCCTTTAGACTTCCAGGTCAGGTAATGATGATGCATAGAAAGAAGGTTTTTGACATTGTAGACAGAAATATGAACTTGTATCAGAACTTGCAATGTGTTTTGATAATTATCAAAAGTAATAGCCTGGCCCCTTTTGCTGTGTATTTCACTTGTTTGCTACTCTGTCGACTGTTTGAATATTATATGTAAAGCTTCTTGTGTACTAGGAAATAGCCAAACTGGAAACAAGCATGAGCTATTAAATTTGGTAAACTTGCTAATTACTTATTAATACAGAATAATCAATGTCAAATGTTTTTGTTCATTAGTAACGTTAAATATAGAAGTGATGTAAGACAGAAAGTTGAAATCGACAGTACATGTCTTTAATTTATGTACAAGTTAGCGAATCTTCTTGTACAAATTTTATGCACAATTCGATATTAAATTATACGAGTTTATGCACGGGCTTTCACGAACATGAATAGTTTGGTACCACTGGATTTTTGAACTAAATTTTGTCAGCTTGAACGCAGCTGCAATGGAACTCAAATCTCCATCTTACGTGGTACCATCCAGAAGTCTTCCCGCCCCTTTTCCAAGCTGACAGGGATTTGCATATATCATCGCCATTGCAGATTATAATTATGTTAATTTCTTAATATTCTGTAAATATGTTATAATTAATCTTCCATTCGATATAACGAACTTTAAAAATCCCGTGTCATTCAGCCACTATCTTTCTTGCTACTAAACTGTAGAATAATATATCACTTGCCAGCTGCAACCATTAAAATAGAGCACTAATGGAGACAAAAATTGCACTGTCAAACCCCAGCAGGCCAGGCGCTCTTCTCTTCTTTTTACTGCGTTTCTTAGCCTCCAAGTAGTGCCCAGGTTTGGCAGCATCAACTCTAATTAGTCTCTTTTTTGACCTCAACGCATGTGCTTTTTCTATGTCTTCACTGCTTCATCCCCTCTATCCGCCAAAAGTAAAAACTAAAAATTTACTTTTTCAGGTTTCTTAAATTATCTCACTTCCTTGCGAGTCTGGGTCCTCTTTTTGGCTACCATTACTGGGTTAGTTTCTCCGGCTTTATTTATTTATTTATTGGGTAATTCTTTTGGTGCGGTTTCATGTGACCTATCTCTTGATTTTCATGGATAATGTGATTATTTTTTCTAGTTCTCTTTCAATTTGTGATGAAGTGGGTTTCTGTGATATCTGTTCTCAAGGCTAATTTTTTGTTTGACTTTTTCTTGTTCTTAATTAATTTCATTTACCCATTGTTTGTTTCTTCATGCTTCTGATGAATGCTGGGTTGCACTTGCATGTAGTCTTATTGGCTTTAAAGATGGTGACTTACGAGTTTTCGACAAAGTCTTTGTTCAAAGTTTTCGTTTAGTACATTTTGATTCTTGACATTCATGACTTTTTTGTGCTCACATGTAGTTTCCGAGCTTACCATGGTAACAAATTTAATTTATTTCTTTATTTGGGAAGGTGAACTTGTCTTATCTGCATTCAAGTTTTTGCCTGTGGTTGGTTTCTGGACTTCTTTTGAAGGGCTTGGAGTCTTCCATTATTGCTTCCTGGTATCAAGTCTTTTCCTTTCTTTATAATTTTTTTGATTTGCATGTTGTCTTGTTCAATTATTATAAATTGGGGTTTTCTGGTATCAAAATTTAAGGTCTGTTTGTTCAAATTTGAACCTTTTTCGTTAATCATATTCTTCAAAATATTAGGACGTGGTTCCTCTTGTTAGCATTCAGGTTAAACGGATGTTGTTCTATGATCATCCTTAGTTCTTTTATGTGATCATTTTTGTTTCATCATATGAAGGGTTCTTTGCCGATAATTCGGGCTAAAGCCTCTGATTAATCATGGGTGTTTTCTGTTGTGATGGATTGTTTACTAAGTTCACTATTTAGTCTGTTGATCATACTTCTTAAATGGTTTCCAGAATGCTTTGTTTGATCATGTCTTACTTTTTTTTACGGAGAGATGGGTAATTGAGTTACCAAGCAGCATATAAAGCACCTGCCCTCCCGCCCTTGCTTACACAAACAAAGATTACGAACAGAACAACTTTGGTGTTAAGGAAAAGTAGAATACTAGTAGGCATTATTCTATGTAGTTTGATAATTGACAGTACTTTCCTTTCGTCAATTATGGTGCTTTAATTGTTCTTTTATCTTAAGTTTGATTTTAATTGATTTGGGTTTATATGGTACTTGTTCATTGCTGGGATATCTTGACAATGTTTGCTTACTAGAATTTTTGGTTACGGGTTTAAGCAGTCTTTTTTTCGTTTACAGTTGATTAATGATGGCAGAGAATTTGAATAGGAAGAGACCAGGATCTGTCCCTCTGAAGGGAATAAGAGGTAAAAGCATATCGGAAAAAATTGCCATAGATGATGATATGACTATAGGAGCTATGAAAGATGAAATAGTTAGGAAGTTAGCTGTTGAAAGATCAAAGGGAGAGGTATCTATGGCGAAAACAAGTCAGCCAGGCAGTGAGGTTAAGAATGTTAGGGAGAATGAGGATAGCATTCAAACTCCTGTGAGGAGGAAGAGGGGTGCGGATAGTGAATTAGTACTAGCATATTTGTCATCTCCAGAGCAAAGTTCATCAAGGCTTCGTCCAAGAAAGGAGGTGCCATCTTTTCGTATGGTAGATTTGGATGAGAATGATGATGATAGAATTGTTGGCAAAAGAGTCAAAGTATATTGGTCGGAGTCAAGAAAATGGTTCATCGGGCACATCAAAGGTTTTGATGATATGAAAAGGCTGCACAGTATTTTGTATGATGATGGTGACAAGGAGGAATTGGATTTAAGGAACGAGCGATTTGAGCTTGAAATAATGCCCACTGAGGGTTTCAGCTTGAGAGTTGAATCCATTTCCAAAAGGAGAGCTGGGGGATTGGACGGTGATGAGGCCGGCACAATTATGTCAGCAGTGAAGAAATTTAAGGTTGGTGATACTGAAGAACTGACCAAGAGTCCTGAGTTGAAGAAGGTGGGAAAAAGGGGGAGCTCAAAATCACGGAGGAAGGGTGCTAAACTCAGGAAGAACTTGGCTGCAAAAATGGTTTTGGATTTAGTTCCTGACAATGTTGTTGAAGTGATAACTGACAAAATCCATGTTGCAGAAGAACTTGGTGAATTAAATTTTGACAAAGATTCTGATGATTCTAAACCTCTTGCTGCAATAGCTGCTCAACTAAGGCTGAGTTCTGAAGTTAAAAAGATGGGTTCTGACAATGATGACACTGAAGGGAGCGAAAAAACTGAGTCTGATGAATCCATGTTATTGAAAAGTTTTGGAAGTTTAAAGAAGAGAACAAAAGGAGCTACAGATGTGAAGAGCTCAAAACGGATTAGTAGGAAAGAGATCAATGAGATGGAGGTTGATTTGTGCCGGTATGATGAACTCAAGAAGAGCACAGTGCATGGTGACATCAATACTGAAGAAGCTGTTAGCGTGAATCATCAGAAAGAGAATGACAAAACTGAAGCTTTTGAAGAAGTTGGTGAAAGTAATGGTGGTGTGACGCTTGAAGCTCAAGCTACAACATCAGATCTCACTGCCGAGAATGTCAAAATCAATGGAGATTTGGAAGGCAAAGAAAAGCAGGCCGAAAAAGTTGAAGTGATAAGTGCAGAAATAATTGTTCAAGGACCTAGAGATGTTGATGCTATGAAAAATCACAATGATAGAAAATTAGTATCTAAAGCAGATGGTGAGGAGTCTTTTGAAGTATCTGCTGATCTACAGCCTTCCATACAAGGGATTCCAGATGAAGAAAATCCTGATATGCAGCAGGAAAAACTGAAAGCAGACAATATTGAATCTGAAGATGATGTTACCAAAAGAGTGAACTCAGTTAGCCAGAAAACAGTAGGAGTGAAGGCAGAAAGCAAGCAACTATGATGCTGAAAGCTGAACCTGTACCCAAATCCGAACCCTAGTGAAATGGAGGAATCTAATCTACAGTTTAAACAAAAGAACAGGTGATATCTCGTCTCCTGAAGGATCTTTAACTGGATGAGAATTAAAATCTATGTCCTAATATGCTAACATATCTCCTAGTATAGTAAAATATAATTATAGGGGAAGTAAATGCATTGTAGTCTCTTATAATTTTTTCTCTAGACTCTCTCCGACTCTAAAGCAAACCATGTTCTGACTTCTCTTTTTAGTTTAAAATACAGTAGTTATCATTTCCATTATCATGGTGGAAATCTTTTGCATTCCATTAGTAGTGTATTATGGGAAATCCTTTGGTTTCGTGGAAATCTTGTTCCTAGTTTTGTTCTACTCTCTTGGTTTCTATATTTGCTGATGATCCAGGATGGGGAAGCCATTCTTGAGTAGTAACAAGAATGCATTACATCCAAGTTTCCTTCTTTCTTTTCAATATGACTTCACATTTGTAAATTGTGATGATGCACAAGTACTTTTGTTTTGCTTTTATTTAACACATCTATGCTAAGTTTTGGTTTATACATTAGGCCAGGGCTGCAAAACAAGTTCTGTAGTCTACAGTTCTCAACTTTTTTTCAAACATTTCACCCCATTTGTTTTGTAAGAGAGTATTAGTCACATGTATTGTATTTTCTTGACCTAGAAGAAAACAAAGTTGAATTTCTAATAGTTAAATTAAACCCTACCAACCAAAACCCTAATCCTATAGCCAAAGATTCTAACCTTTCACGCAGGGGAATGGCCAATTCATTATTCAATCCAAACAAAACCCAAAGGGGTAGTTTTCATTTTTGTTTTTGTTATATCTTGCCCTGCTTTGGCAGCCCCCACACATGACATGGCCATGATAAATTTGTAGCTTCTTGTTATTTATTTATTTTGTAGAAGTGAATGTGTCAAATTCTAATTAGTTATTTCCATTGACTAACTGCCATGTAAGCCATTTTATTTCTTTTTGTGTAATAAATTTTGGGTCCTCAAATTTGTATATTTTCATAAATAAGGGCATAGTTTATATGTTTATGGCATATGGGTCCCTAACTTTCATTAAAAGACCTAAAATAATCTTTAGTGCAAAGTACTATACTAGTTTCAAAACTCAATATTATAGGGGTTATATGCTATTGAAAGTTTGTAAAGTTGACTAAAATTCTCATGAGACAAGAGTTTGTAAGGATGACAAAAATCTTCATGGGACGAGTTTGACCCATTTGGGCTTTCGAGGTAGAAGTCGGGAATAATCTTATTTTCAAATGAAAAAATAGGGTGGAGAAGAGGATTTATCATATCCTTGTCCTTACTTTGCCTTCGGTTTCTTATATTTCAATATTTTTAAAATTAAAATATAACTATGTATAATAATAATAATAATAATAATAATAATAATAATAATAATAATTAACAAGTGTTAAATTTTAAATATTTTATTTAAATAATTAATATTTATATATAAATTAAAAATAATTTATGAATAAATTAATTAATTATATTAATATTTTGTGTGTGTGTATTTTTTTTTTTATAATATTAGTAAACGAATTCCCTCCTCCAAGAATGGGATGGAATACCTTCCCAAACACAAGGACGGATGGGATGATGATCCCGGCCCGTCCTTGGACTTACTTGATACGAATTTAATATTTATGTTCTTATTTATAAAATATGACAAATTAAGGGTCTGAATGTTATTTCCCGCTTCTATTTTATAAACCTCCACACTGTCGTTCACTTTTTTTTTTTTAAAGGTTTACATTGATCGCCGCCACAGCCGTGCGTCGATAGGATTGAAACGTGATTGCGACCGGGTTCAATGTAACACTAGAATCCAATTTTGCTTTCACCTTCGCATGTTTGTATATCCACCCCCACGCGCATGTCTCCACGCGCTCTCACATTCCCATGTTATTATTTACCACCGTTCAAAATCATCAAAAATGCAAAGCTGGAACCATTAATTCGATATTAATTAGTTCAAATTAAGATATAATTAAATAAAGATTTTATAAATTAATTTTGTCAAAGGATATTGAATTTTGTTAACATTAATTAATTATCCTAATCTTTAATTAATTACATACGCTTACATCTACACGAGAAAATTACAAACGCGTGGTGTACACGCACATATATATACAAAATACAACATGTTAGCTGGTGTCAGGCACGTGACGGTGCACCATATATAAAAACGCATTTTGCTTTCCTTCTCTCTGCAGCCATTTAATCCAGCAGTTCAATAAATCTCTCCTTTTCTACGCCTCTTTCATTTCCAAACCTCTTTTCGCGGTTTGAGCTTTTAGTCTTTTCGGTGCCATGACGACGTCGTTCGGAGCTGCCAACACCGCCGTACCCAACGATACGAAGATTCGGTTTCGGAGCTTTAACGGATTGAAGCCGTCGCATTCTTCCGCCGCTCTGACTCACAATCTGCGCCTCTTCCCGGTTCCGTCCGCGTCGAGGAGTACGCTTGTTAGAGCTGTTTTCACGGTTAGATTTTTTGAACTTTTCTTTTATTTATTTATTTTCTTGTGCGATTTTTGTTGGAACTGCTAGTAAAGTAAGGCACGGTGTCGTTTTGTATGCTTTAGAAAGTTGATTCGCCGAACAAAAGCGAGGATATGAATTTTATATGTTGATATTTAACCTGGAAATTGTTAATGACTTTGAAGGATAGATAGCTGTTTCGTTCACTTTCGATATTCTTTATATTCTGAGATTTGAAAATGGAAAATTGAATTTTAGATTCTCAAGATTGAAGAATGTGCTTGGTGACTAATTTGAAACCAGTATTTGAGTCAAAGATGTTGACTGCTACTTCGTCAAAGATATTGGGAATTCTTTGTTAGGGATATTTCATGTGCTGAAACATATTCCCTGTTTGTCAAATACATTGATTTTGCAGCATTTCTGGGATGCTGTCAAAATTTATACCGGTTTAATAGAATGCATTTTACATGTACTTTTCGTCTGAATACTTTTGCTCACTTTGAGTTCATCATATGTTGTTTTTATTGTTTGTCACCATTCTTATAATAAATATCTTGTTAATATGAATCTTGGATTCTTTATTAAGCAAAGTGTTTGCTTTTGCAGCCATTAAAGCAGGAGACTGAGACTAAGCGTACTGAGACTAAGCGTAGTAAGGTTGAAATAATCAAAGAACAAAGTAATTTCATAAGATACCCTCTTAATGAGGAGTTGTTGACAGATGCCCCTAATATAAATGAGTCTGCTACTCAATTAATCAAGTTTCATGGGAGCTATCAGCAGTATAATAGAGATGAACGTGGTGCAAGATCTTATTCATTTATGCTTCGAACTAAGAATCCTTGTGGGAAAGTCTCAAACCAACTCTACCTAACCATGGATGATCTTGCTGATCAGTTTGGGATTGGAACGTTGCGTTTGACTACTAGACAAACTTTTCAGCTCCACGGTGTTCTGAAGAAGGACCTCAAGACAGTAATGAGTAGTATTATTAGAAGTATGGGTTCTACTCTTGGTGCGTGTGGTGATCTTAATAGGAATGTTCTAGCTCCTCCTGCTCCTCTGGTGAGGAAAGATTACTTATTTGCACAGGAAACAGCAGAGAACATTGCTTCTCTCCTAACTCCGCAGTCAGGTTTCTACTATGATATGTGGGTGGATGGGGAGCAAGTCATGACAGCAGAACCACCTGAAGTAGCGAAGGCGCGCAACGATAATTCTCATGGAACAAATTTCCCTGATTCCCCCGAGCCCATTTATGGAACTCAGTTCTTGCCGAGGAAGTTCAAAATTGCTGTAACGGTGCCAACAGATAACTCGGTTGACATTCTTACTAATGATATTGGTCTCGTTGTTGTGTCTGATGAAAATGGGGAGCCTCAGGGATTCAACATATATGTACGATAGACGTGTACTCAAACAATTATTTTGTTTTGACTTTCTACACTGGTATTTCTTTTTCCTTACAATTTATGTTGCAGGTTGGTGGTGGTATGGGAAGAACGCATCGGTTGGAAACCACATTTCCACGCCTGGGAGAATCATTGGGCTATGTGCCAAAAAAGGACATTTTGTATGCTGTGAAAGCTATTGTTGTAACACAAAGAGAACATGGGAGGAGAGATGATCGTAAGTACAGTAGAATGAAATATTTGATCAGCTCCTGGGGAATTGAAAAGTTTAGAAGTGTTGTTGAGCAATATTACGGAAAGAAATTTGAGCCTTCCCGCGAGTTGCCTGAGTGGGAATTTAAAAGTTTCTTGGGATGGCATGAGCAGGTTTGTTCTATTGGCATAATATTATATACATCGTGTAATTTATTCTGTCATAAGGTCTTTTAATGGACAAATTATCTTTTCCATATTTTGGTCTTCGTTTATGACTATTGGAAAATTGTCCACAGGGCGATGGTGGTTTATTTTGTGGACTCCACATTGATAATGGTCGTATTGCGGGTAAAATGAAGAAGACACTGAGGGAGATAATAGAAAAGTATAACTTAAATGTGCGTATCACACCAAACCAGAACATTATCTTGTGTGATATTCGCAAAGCATGGAAGCGTCCCATCACCACAACTCTCGCACAGGCTGGTCTGCTGGTAAATTTTTTATGCAGTGCATACATACATGATGTTCTGTCTATAATAATTCTTTTTCAATACAATCCCATCAGCGCTGCACATGAATAGTGCAATATAGAAGCTTAAATTGAAGAAAGGATGTGATAAGGACTTGTATGTTAGATGATTTAGAGATTATTCTCATTAGGCTTGTTTTATTATCATAGACTTTTTTTTCAGTGGTACTCAAAACTTGAGGTGTAATAAAAAACTTTAAGGCCAACTAATATATACGTGAAATATGAAAAATAGTGAGGGCTCGGT
>JAXCLQ010000005.1:2237003-2258734 GCA_035584115.1 Cedrela odorata | reverse complement strand
TCATCCATGATCCACCATGCAATGCAAGTATGCAACGGCCAAAATTCAATTTCTAATGGACAATGACCACTAAGCAACTTGTTAGAGTAGGGAATCCTTACAAAATTGCAGGATTCTGCTATTTATTATTATTATTTTATTGAACTAGCGGGTTAAACCACTGAGCCGGTTCAACTCACCTTAAACCAGTCCTGCCCAGTGGTTCAACAGGGTAATTAGTCGGAACAATTTCGAGTCCGTTAAGGGCCGAGCCTCTGGTTCCAAACAAATGGATCCACCATCTAATTAACTTTGGCCAACCACTACTAACCACCTCACATTAACTTTGGCCATGATTAAGAATCATATTTTATAATTGGTGGGAGTCATCTCCATGAAGAGTTGGCAAATGGTCGAGCTCAACAAACAAAAATGGAGTTCATGCAGACTCGTGGATTAGATCAAGCAGGGTCTGTATTGTTTACAAGTCGAGTATGTATTATTTACGAGCAGGACAAACTCAAACTCATGTAGAAAATAAGAGACTCGGCATGGTTCATAAGACCCGGCCCATGCAAGTCGTGCAAGGCATGGGCTTGGGAATGGCTCGCCAAAATTTTAAAAAATTAATTAATGTTATAAAATAAATTAATTTAAAATAAAATATGCAAAATTATATGATATATAAATGGGTTGAATGAACAAAATTATTTAATATTTACTTATAAAATTTAAATTTATCATATATATATATATTATAATATAATAAATAAGCCCGGGATAAACCTTTATCTCCCGACTCGACTCGCGCTTACAATAAACTGGGTTAGGTGGGCCCCTTTGCCACCTTAATCTCCATGAAAGAAATTTAATGGTTTGATTTTATGTAATTTTGCTGATCTCATATTTTATTCTAAAATTTCCATTGTAAATAATATAATGTATGATATTTTAATTTGTTAAGTGTGTTACATATTTTTATAAGAAATTTAAAATTATTTACTAACTTTTCTCACTATTTATTTAATGAATACCGTATTATTTAACATGACAAATTTAAAATAAAATTTAAGATATTTAACATTATTCGTAATTATAAAATATTGTCTAAAAGGATGCTGCTTCTCTTTCTCTCTATTTTTTCTCAATTATAAATTGGGAAATTTTTACACCAAATTGTATCTATGAGATCATTAAATAAAATTATGTTATGTATTTTAATCGCTTTCGCATTGATTTCTCTTGCAAATCGGGAGCATATTTTGTGTTTGGTTTACAAAAAATTAAAAATAAATAAATAGATTTATGAAAATTTATGAGTACTACTTAATTATCATTAAAAAAAATGGCTTGTGAAGAAAGGATGTCCATAAGCTTATGTATCATTTATCAATTATACTTAATATGATGTGTCGGATCTTATATTCGATATGGTGTATGATTTTAATACCAATTAATATAAATTTATGAATAAAATCTACTCTCAAAAATCAACTTATGAGAAAAAAAATACTCGGAAAATTATATACCCATTTATTTAAAATCGTCACAACCTACATTTTGTTGAGCTATTTAAATATTGTATTTTTTTAATTATATATATATATATATATTAAAAAAAGAATATTGGATATATTAATCGCCATAAATTGTAAACAAAATATTTTATGTTAAGTAAGACGAGGGATTATGACTTTTTTGCATTCAAATAAAAGATTAAGAAAAATGAATTTTTCAATTGATCAAATTAAATACTTGAGAATAAATATTGAGTAAAAAATAATAAACAAA
Source organism: Cedrela odorata (assembly GCA_035584115.1). Lineage (NCBI taxonomy): Eukaryota > Viridiplantae > Streptophyta > Magnoliopsida > Sapindales > Meliaceae > Cedrela > Cedrela odorata. The sequence goes on along the minus strand of JAXCLQ010000005.1, from coordinate 2,256,964 downwards.
AACATTTTAATCACTTGAAAAGGGATTATCTTCATACTTAAAAAGTTTAAACTTACTATTAAACAACCACCACTATGAAACAAGATGGGGTGGGGGCGGTGGTCTGCGTGAGGATTGCTTTAAAAAAGAAATTGATAAATTATAACATTGAAATCATTGTATTGTAATTTTACCCTTTATGTTTGTACCAAACAATCAATCATCGTGTCCCTATTAACCGTACATCATCTTCAATTTGGACAAAGCTTTGCCAATTACGAAATGCAGTGAAAAATATTTCTAACCACATATATTCTATAACAATATCGATTTTCGATTCCCTTTACCCGAGTAAGAATAAAGACAAGCATCCATACTTAATGACCTGACACCTTGTAATTTTGTTGTGAATTGTCATTTTAAGACTCAACATTTTTCTCCACGATATTCATACAACTTATTATGTTCTTATATTGTCAGTCTATTGTACTCTAGATACAAACAAAGAAAATATTGAAAATTGATAAAATTTTGGACAATTTTATTGTCCCATGTCTTCAACAGGATTCCAGATTCTCATCTTAGATCGAACATTCACTCTCAATTATTGGTACGTTGTGGTCCTGTAATTTACCTTCAATTTGTTGTCAACTTTACTTATAATTTATCATTTTGATACTCAGATTGCATATTTTGATGTAGCTAAAGAGTAAAATTAAAATGCGACTTCGAGATAATACGTTTAGTTCTCTGAATGACTCGTTAATTTTTTGTATGAAAACCTGGTAAAAGATAGAAATTTGTTAAAACTAAGATAAGTATAAAGTTTGGATAACTTATGTATTGGTATTAATAATATTTTATTTTTAAGTAAGTGTGTGTATATAAAGTTATTGATTCATATTTTAAAAACAAAAATTTATTCCTTTCATGTATATAAATATATTCCCATATCTCATAATGTGCCAAGCACTACAGTCTCGGTTTAACCTCTCATAGAATGAGACCCCCATTTCTCTCTAAAGCATAGTGGGAAACACAGAGTGAAAGGGATTGCCACTATTTGAAATTGATTGGGATGAGGCACCAATTTTTCCTCCATTCAATTTCAGTTCCAACTTTTAACTACATATTATTACTCTTGGAGTTGGAGTGCTATGAAGAAAGACAAAGAGAGGTGGGTGTAATTTGCTCATTTGGTGCGGGACTCGTTAATTGGGCCCAATATAAATGTAGATCACATAAAAAAGATAATATGTTATGCTCAAATGGTTTCATGTGGTTGGCATGGAAAACGTGATCACAACAACATTTTTATGATCATAAGCAAAAGATTTGATCATGTCTCCTTCTCTATTATTTGTATTTATTGCCTAGTACCATATACATTTTGCAAATATTTTTTTTTTTATGTCCACATTGAATTTTCTGATATTGGTTAGATCGAAAAATAAAAGTTTTAAAAAATTTTAAGAGCTTTCGAATGAATATTAAAAAAATGACTTTATTAATTGTGATTATCTACCGATTTTAATGAAATTAGAAAAAAAATTAAATATTAATATTGAACGCTTACTTAATAGTTTAAATCTTTAAATTTAACGGTATTCTAACATGATAACAGGGTAAAGAACTCGGGTTCAAATTCACCAACAAACTAGTGCTAATCTAACATTTGGAGGACACATTATTTATACAAAAATAAAATGAATTTAAAGCTCTTCATTAAATTTTAAGAAGAAAAAAAAATTGTCAACACTGCTTGCTGTTTTAGAAATCTAAATATGGATGAGAAATTTAAAAGAAATAGAATACAAAAATTGGTGATGAAGAAACCATGTATCTACTGTAGGAATATTAATAAGTCTTTGAGGGAAAGAAAGAGAAACCTACGGACTATTCTCCGCTAAGAAACAACCTTTATTCATTTTGCTAGCTTCAAATAGAAAACATATAATCAATCAAAAACAAAGTAATTACATAACTCATTAATGATCATCAACTACTCACCCAATTAATGACCGTACTCTTATTATTTAGATACAAATGTATGGTTAAACTATTTTCAGTAAAAGTTAGTGGGGTCTAGGATCTTAGTGGTGCATATTCCCATAATAAGCAGATCCACTATAAGCTAATTTTTGATCTCATAAGGAATACACAACTACTTCCTACTTCCTTTATGGCTTAGTGGAAACCATAAATGACTGAAAGAGATGGCCACGTTTTAATTGGTTGAAATAAGGTACCACATCCAACTCTTCTCACTTGTAAATATCTAACCATTTTCATCCATTTGTTTGTTGAAGTGTTATACTTCTTTCATTTTGGCTATGAATCTTGAAGTCTCATTCTCATGTACCCTAAAATGTGAATTACATGTCACGTTGAGTATACTTCAATTTCTACATCAACCCTATAAATTAAGCTATGATTATGAATAAAAGCTCATTTCCTGTAGATTGGTCCTGTTCCTTCGCAGTGGTTATTACAAGAACTTCACATGCATTAACTTTGATATTTTCTTTCACGGGCATGCACAAACAACAGTACATCACAGCTCCGTCTATCAGTGACCAAGCACTGTTTCAGTGCTGAAGCCAAAAAAACCCACAAATCTCATTCGAAAAAGGGGACCAATCTACAATTTGGCTTGATTCACAGAGATCTTCGCATGTATTAACTCTGATCTTTCTATTTCTTTCTCGATCTCACCCCCATTTTTCACTCTCGGATACATTGTGGTATGGTATTCTCTTTCCTTCGTATATTTGATTTTACATAGACACAAAACTCTGAACTCCCTCGATCTCTTTCTCTCTGGTATATCTCTCTCTCTCTTTTCCTCTCCCTCTGATTAGTAAGCAAAAGTAAAAAAAAAAAAATCATAATTCCCTGATCAATGGCTCCTCAGCTTTTATCTTTCAGCAGCCCCATGTTCATCCTTCCACCTATTTCTCAAGTTATTCTCTTGAACAGAAGCAAAAGTAGTTTCCTCTTTCAAAACATAACCTTTAAGATCTCATCACTAAACCCTAAAACACTCATCAAATGTTCATCTGTTTCAAATCTAAGTACTCAGTTAGATGATTTTATCCCAAAAGATGAAACCCTAGTTTTTCTGGAGGAAGAAAAACCATTATGCGAGATGTGGGAGGAAATCCACGGCTGCCATGACTGGGAAGGACTACTAGACCCCATAAATTCCAATCTCCGGAAAGAAATCATTCGTTACGGTGATTTTTCTCAAGCTTGCTATGATTCTTTCGATTTTGATCCTCACTCCAAGTACTGTGGTACATGCAAATACCAAGGAGCTCATTTCTTCGAAAAGCTTGACATGGCTGATTGTGGTTACCAAATTAGCAGGTATCTGTACGCAACCTCAAACATCAATCTTCCAAACTTTTTTCAAAAATCTAAGCTAAGCAGTGTTTGGAGTACTCATGCAAATTGGATGGGCTACATCGCTGTAACGACTGATGAAGAGGAGATCAAACGGCTGGGAAGAAGAGATATAGTTGTTGCATGGAGGGGTACAGTCACATATCTTGAATGGATTTACGATCTCAAAGATATTCTCCATCCAACAAATTTTACAGACGACCGCTCAATCAAAATCGAGTTAGGATTTCATGATTTGTACACCAAGAAAGAAAACAGTTGCAAGTTTTGTTCATTTTCTGCTCGTGAACAAGTATTAGCTGAAATCAAGCGGCTTCTCGAGTATTACGATGGAGAGGAAATTAGTATAACATTTACAGGCCATAGCCTTGGAGCAGCTTTGGCTATAGTTAGTGCTTATGATGTTGCAGAGTTGGGATTAAACATTGTAAACGATGGAACATCCCGGACTAAAATTCCGATCACCGTTTTTTCTTTCGCCGGCCCGCGAGTCGGCAACCTGAAGTTCAAGGAACGGTGTGATGAGCTTGGAGTTAAAGTGCTAAGAGTTGTCAATGTCCACGACAAAGTACCAACAGTGCCTGGAATTTTCGCCAATGAGAAGCTCCAATTTCAGAAATACTTGGAAGAAACTACAAGTTTTCCATGGAGTTATGCTCATGTTGGTGTGGAATTGGCATTGGATCACACACACAGTCCATTTCTAAAAGAGACCAAAGATTTTGGCTGTGCACACAATCTCGAAGCTCTTTTGCATTTGCTTGATGGATATCACGGAAAGGAAAACAAATTTAGATTGGCGACGAAGAGGGATATTGCGCTGGTTAACAAGAGTTGTGATTTCCTGAAGAGTGAATATGGAGTTCCAGCATATTGGCGTCAGGATGAGAACAAAGGGATGGTGAGAAACAGCGATGGCAGATGGGTTTTGCCGGATAGACCAAGAGTAGAGGCGGCCCACCCAGACGATACTGCGCATCACCTTGAAAAAGTTCTCAAGAAAGCCAATGATTCTTCTCAACTAGAAGCAATTTAATTCAATAGCTAATAATAATAATAATTGTGGACGGTGAATTAGCTAGATGTTGTAACTACCAGAAAAGTTTGGCGTGTTTATGATAATGTACTGTGTTCATGCTTTTTTGCCTTGCAATTTTTTTTTTTTTTTTTTTAACATACAGTCCATTAGCTAAGTGATTGGTGCTCGTCTCCTTAGTGTTAAATTAGTTAAACATGAAAAATAAACAATTTTTTGTTTTGTTCATGAAATAGAGAACAATGAGCTTGAAAATATAACAATTGTTGAATGCAAATGGAAGAAGAGTCAAACCAATTGAACAATGCTATTATAATCATCCCTCTTCTATATTATGCACTTTGATTTTATTTTTTTTTTCTCTTAATTAATCACAAAATAAAGACATATTGGGTACCTAAATCATCATTCATCAATTATGATTGGATATGCCAAAGTTCATTTATCAGCTTGCACGAGCTCCCTTTCACTTCAATATATCAGAAACAAACATATTGAGTATTGACGACAATAGTATGTCCGGAGTACAAGTACATGCATTATCAAGTTTTCAAAATTCAATCTGATCCATCCAATATTAGTAGACAACTGGACAGCATATAAAATTTACGAGTAAAAACAATTGATGGTGACTAGTTACTCACTACAACCTGGCAAACTTTTCCCATCCATTCAAAGACTTCGCTTGTTGAAACTGAAAAATTATTGCTTGAGTTTCTTCAATATTTTGATAACAACATCTCCAAGCTACAATTTGAATCCTAATTAACCAATTGTATGACAGTCACGATGATGTTATAGATACCTAACATCATCATGGTAATCTCTATAAGATTCTATCATTTTACGATACAATGACTATATTATACATTCTTAAAAGTCTTGGATTAATTTTTAAATTTTAGTTGAGGAGATAAATATAACAATAAATTTAGAACGTGTAACAAAAAAAATATAGGATAATCTAGCAATTGAATTACATCATCGAACAGAATTCTGTCTTCTTAACAGTCGTTATCATAGATAAACCTTGCGAATATATATAAGACTAATAGGTCGAGCTTTTTGGATACATGGTGTGGGAAATTATTGTTGTTGTATCAACCGTTCTATCCTCTCGTCCTCACTGACAATAGAATTCTGACTTTTCAACTTTTTACTTATTATTATTATTGCGTGCATGGCAGGTTAAGATGGTGAACTTCTGACCATTCTCTTCACGGGTTGTCAATTTTCACAGTCTATCCCACTTTGCTTCATAATGGGACAAGGGAAAGCAACGTTTAATTCATTTCAAAATCCATAAATGACATCATGTGATGACAGGACTGATACTCATATTATATATATATATATATATATACACGCACAATTAAAAATTACAAACATCTTTCTTAAATATAATTAAAAAATTATTTTTTTATTAAAAAATATAAAAATACTCTATAACAGTTCGAAACCAACAAATTCGAATCGGGGATCAGAATCGATCAACCTAGAAAAATGAAACTAGTTAGAACCGGAGACTATGGAGGGCCGATTCTACAGTTCAAAGATAATTAAATTGAATCGAAATCAGTAATAGAACTGTTAACGTATCGAGCCAATTCTAATTCAATTTCGGTTCGGTTCCAATTCTAATTTTAATTCTAGTTCTAAGTCAGTTTCGATTTCAATTCCAATTTCGGGCTAGTTCCCGTTTGATTCGTCTTTCAATTCAATTCTAGTCTGTTAGTTTCAACTTTTTTATTAATTTAATTAAAATTAAATAAAATATTTTATAAATTATCAAAAATTATAAATAAAAAAATACCTCCAGCAGTATTAATTTTTATTAATTAATTAAAAATACAATGAATGAGATATTTCAATCTAAACTTCATAATTTTTTTACATTCAATTATATTTTACAATAATAAATAAATAAAAATAAAACAAATAAATTAAAAAAATATTATAAAGAGAAAAACATTGAGTCTTATCTTATTAAGAATTATTAAATTTAAACCTTAATTACCTATAATTGACAGTTAACTGTCATCATTCTTCGTCTTCCTCTTCCTCTCCCTCATTACATTTATAATTAAACTCGGTTGTATAAGTTGATTATTAATCTCAATAATTTTAAAATTTTAACTAAAATAAATACTAATAAAAAAAATGCTAAGTGTAAATACTAACTAAAATTTTAGAATTAATAAATAAATTAAATACTAATAAAATTAAATTAATAACTAACAAAATTTAGCAATTAACAACTAAAATTTTACAATTAATTAAATATTAACTCTAATTTTTATATTGATAACAAAATTAAATTATTAATCTTAATAATTTTAAATTTTTAACTAAAGTAAAATTAACAAAAATAGCAAAATGTCAATACTAACTAAAATTAATAAATATTTTAAATAATAAATTAAACACTAACAAAATTACATTAATAACTAATAAAATTTAGCTATTAATAACTAAAATTTTATAATTAATTAAATACTAACTCTAATTTTTATATTAATAACAAAATTAAATTATTAATATTAATAATTTTAAAATTTTTAACTAAAGTAGATACTAATAAAAATAGCGAAGTGTCAATACTAACCAAAATTAATAAATAATTTAAATACTAAATTAAACACTAAAAAAATTAAATTAATGACTAACAAAATTTAGCAATTAACAACTAAAATTTTATAATTAATTAAATAATAACTCTAATTTTTATATTGATAACAAAATTAAATTATTAATCTCAATGATTTTAAATTTTTAACTAAAGTAAATACTAACAAAAATAGCTAAATTAAATATTAATTAAAATTAATAAATAAATAAATATACTAATACAATTGTTAACCTTATACTGTTAAAATTTACAGTATTTATAATTTACTTTCACTAAAATTAATTGATTATAAGTATTGTGTTGAGACGAAGAAAATTGAGTTGAGAGAAATTAAATTGAGAATGAGAGTGAGTAAATGAAAGAAATAATTTTGAGGTGAAAATGAATGCTTATTTATAGAGGAAACAAAAAAAAATAAAAATCATAAAATAAAATAAATATTTATAACGTTGCAAATTGCAACGTTCAATTTCTCACATTGGCTACAATGCACCCTGCACTATAGTAGTTGCAGCAAGGATTCCCTGTAAAATTGCAAGGATTCCCTTTTTTTTTATTCTTTTGCATTGAACCGGCAATTCAACCTGTCAGTTTAATGACATTACGGTTTAGGCCCGTTACAAGCCAGACCTCCAGTTCTAAATAACTAAAATCGGCACAGCTCGAATTTTCTTTTATAATTAAGAATTAGAAATATTGTTTTGAGAAGTAATAATGGAGGAAAAGAAAATTTTCACAAAATTGATATATGATAGTACTTTAGTCCATGAATTTTATGAAATCATTTATTATGAATTTAATTAAATTGATTTAGGTGAATAAATTAAACATCTTTAGGGTTATTATGAATTTTGTTTTATAAAAAAAAATATTAAATTTTTAATTTTTAATGATTTTTTGAAATTGACCCTAGGATACTAAAAACTACTTATTTTTGTAGAATAGCTGAATGACAAAACTATTTTAGTTAACCAAATCGCCTTAAAAAAATTATGATATTTTCTATGCTGATTTATAATTGTGTTTTTTATATCATATTAAAATTTTAGAGTCAAATTATTTGTTTTTGAATTGTTATAAAATTATGAACGAATGTAGCTCACTGCTGATTTCTGTTGACAGAATTTAAAAATTTCAAAACTAAATTTGTTTAAACAATTTGTAAGATGAATTTAGTCTCAAAACTTTTTATTCCTTACTATCTATATGTTTATATCACCTCTACAAAATTATAGGATATTTGGAAGTATATTATATTTTCTAAAAATCAAATATTAAAAATTACTCAATTTATTTTCTAATATTGTTAGGATAAATGATCAAATTTAGGATATAAAAAGAAATAATTTTAAGAGGAGTTATGAGTCAATATTTTAATTTGATCTTATATTATGTTTTTTAAATATTATGTTATGATTTCATGAGAAAATAACTTTGTTTAAAATAGAAAAAAAAATCCTTAAACAATATAAGATTAGTTTTGGTGAGTTTAAAAATATTAAGTTTTCAAATAGATTAGGTGATTTAAGTTATACTTCTAAAGTCTAATGAGTTATGTTGTGCTTTGTGGTAATGTATATGATCCTTATGAATGTGAATCTTTGATTATGAATCAAAGTGTTTAAGTTGACTTCGTTGTAATATCAAGAGGTAAGTATACTAAACTTTAAAAAAAAAATTACAATAAATGTATATGTGTTTGATTGTATTTTTAAAAATATTTTTCAATTATATGTTATTTTAAAAGTATTGATTTTCACATTATTATGTGTTTATGTAGTTGTTCATGATGATGTGTTTATATATGATTGTATAAGTTATGTGCATTAACATTAAATCATGAATATATGCATTGTGTTTTAAGTGATAAGAAGTGATTTTGTTTAGAAGTGTTTATGAAAATTAAGATTTTTATGTTAAAGTATTAAATTCCATTACTTTTTAGTAAGCAATTTCAAGTTTATAAGGATTCTTTATAAGTGTGGTCATTCCTTCGAATTTAGTATATTGATAAGTATTATTAAGTGTTTCGTATGATATGGGAGAGACCTTGGGGATACCCTTGGATATAGTGTATCTTCACATTCGTGTAACGACATATTTGTGTATGTGAAAGAACTCACCACTAATCAGAGTGAGAGATTGACTCTTACCTTCGGGCTTGAGTGTTTATTATTTTTAAAATCATAAGTCTCACTTATGTTTACTCCACATACAGTATGTCATCGACGGATAACATTGGTTCAATCCACAATAAGTGATAAGTAAAGTCATACTAAGTAATAATTGAATCAGATATTTCTAATAAATTTTGAAAGAAGTTTCTATAATATTTAAATGTTATTAAACTTTTAAAATGATTATATTTTTGACTTATAGTATAATATGCACAAGCATTATATATAATATGTATGTATTTTGTATATATGAAAAACTAGTATATTTATTGAACTTAAAACTCATATAATTTATTATAATTCTAGATGATTGAAAATGTGTGCGCATAATGAATGAATTTGGCGAAACTTTTGCTGTCATTTGGTTCCCTACACATTATAATTTTTGAAAATTTTATTTGTTACATAATTTAAATTACATAATTTATTTTAAAAACTTATGATTATTAATAATTAGAGATAATTGATTAGTTGTTATATTTGTACATTTTTAACAAGTATTGAATTTTATTCTAACTAAATATGATATATATTATTTTTAAATATTATTAGACCCTTTAAAATTGGGAGCGTTTCAAAGTCTCCGTGCTACAATTTGAATCCTAATAATAAAATTGTATGATAGTCCCGTGATGTCATAGATACCTAATATCATCTTGGTAATTTGTATAAGATTCATGTTATAAGATTCTATAACGTTACGATACAATGATTATAATATACATTCTTAAAGTCTTGGATTAATTTTTAAATTTTAGTTGAGTTGATAAATATAACAATAAATATAGAACGTGTAACAAAAAAATAAAAAGGATAATCTAGCAAATGAATTACATCAACGAACAGAATCCTATCTTATTAGCAGTCGTTATCATAGATAAACCTTGCGAATATATATAAGACTAATAGATCGAGCTATTTGGATACATGGTGTGGGAAATTATTATTGTTGTATCAATTCAAACATCCTATCCTCTTGTCCTCTATTGATAATAGAATTCCGACTTTTCCACTTTTTACGTGTTATTATTATTATTATTATTATTATTATTGTTATTATTGTGTGTGTGGCAGGTTAAGATGTTGAACTTCTGGCTATTCTCTTCACGGGTTGTCAATTTTCACAGTCCATCCCACTTTGTTTCATAATGGAGCAATCTTCTCCACTCTTCTTACCAAATTTATCATCCACTTAAAAAACGATGAATAGATTGCGAGGAGAGATAAGCGAAAGAAACGTTTCATTCATTTCAAAATCCATGAATTACATCATGTGATGATTTCATATGGGACTGAAGCTCATATTATATACACACGTGAAAATCGCCGACATCTTCTTTAAATATAATAAAAAATTATTTTTTATTAAAAAAAAAACTCTTTTATTTATGCCCATATAACGTAGATTTATGATATCTTGATATTTAATGTAATAAAAATTAAATTCTTAATCAGATTCATAATTAAAAAAAAATAAAAATTGGTGATATGTCTGCTTAAAACACTCTTTTGGTACAATCATTTCATTAGCATGCGAAATCAAAAATGCTTTTGAAGAGAGATGCATTCATGATAACTTCTTTGAAAAATTTACAAGTGGAGATATGCGAAACCAAAAGTAAAGACATGTTCGGATCGTTAAGTGCTTTTGAAAAAAGCCAGCCTCATAAAGTGCTTCTAGGTGTTCCTTCATCTTAAATTTTCTTTTTGAATCTTATTTTATTTGTTAATTAATTCACCGGCAATATATGTCGTATGCATATGACATCCTTCTCTCATCTCTATTAAGAATTATATTTAGTTTCTTTGTAAGTAGTCCAATAATTAAGTAAATATTTTTTTATATTTCACACGTGCATTTTATTAAATTTCTAGAAGATGAACCCACCATTAAATAAAAAGCTAGCCAATTAATTCCAGCACTTACTCTTTTGTGAGCATTTTTTATGTTTGGTAGTAACTTGTCTTATTCGCTACGAGATAATTTGTCACGCCCGACCTCAGTTGTTGACACGTGGCAATCATCGTACATACTTATATTACGCATTAAATTAGAACGCAGCAAAGCAATAAATATATATATTAATTAGAATTTAAAATATAAAAAATTGAATACACACAATAATTCATAATTAATAATACAATGAAGTATTTTAAATTAAAATACATATTAATTTTATAAATTCTAAATAAATTTACTTATTATAATATAAATTATCTTATACCAAATAAATAAATTTAACGAGAGTATTCTCCAATAAATTTTGATATCGGCTTGAGTCCAGTACTTGAAAAACAGAAATAATAGTCTCTCCAAAAGTCGGCTATCATAACAATCAAAATTATTTAAAATACCCTAAAATATTAATAAAATATGAGTATACAATTATGTTTAATGAATGAACAATCATAATACTTGTCTTTTCACCCAAAAAAAAAACCATAAGTTGGGTACATTGTATACAAATAATTGATTTAATAAACATAAATCAACGGTGTACAAAATAGTTATACAATTTAGTAAACAATTCAATCCAAGACCATATCAATTCATGATAATCAAATTAATATAAAATACAATGAGGGGCACACCAACATTCATTTATCACTCTTACTTCACTTAGTTTTTACTATGCACTTCAAAGGTTCGCCATAGGATATAGGCTATAACTACAAAAATATTCAATATACACCCGTACACACACACACACATATATATATATATTATCGACTCAATGCTACACTATCATAACAATAATGCACATATTGTATTCATTTAAAAAAAAAAAACAATTAAGTAAATGATTGAATTCCTACATACCTTAATATATAAAAAATTGTAAAATTTTCCTTTATTTAAATATTTTTAAGATGATGGTATCATAAAAGTTCACTTACTGGTTTAGACTAGAAGTTCATCTTTTCATCGATCTTCTCATGAAGGTGAATTTCTGTTTTGCACTATCTGAACCTGTATGTGTCATAAATGATTTGCATTTAAATATTAAAGTAGATGCTTGTAATGGGAATAATGCATGCATAATGTACGTGGTTGTTCTATGTCGATAATCATTAGAGACTTATATCACCAAATACATTTTCATATGCAACTAAGATGCTAAAACTTTATATCCTCTAATTTTGATATTTTTAATGCCTTTAGTACTACACACTAAAGCACTTAACTAAACCCTACAAAAAAAGATACAAAGTAACATTTATTTATTATAGCAAACGGTTGCTAAACATAACCAAAAAGTTTATCACTAAAGCTAGCCACTAGCACTCATGTCATATATTCAATTTCGAATTCCCAATTCAACATTCATTCACAAACCTTACTGATAGAAACAACATACTCACGATTCACGTTTATATACATCTTTAAAAATTCACTACACATTCATTTCAACTCCGATTTAAGTGATTCTAGTGGTAATTTAAAGCTCTATATATCTAATTTATAGAAAAGAAAAAAAAAAGAGACTTTTAGAATTTGTACTCAATCAATACAGTTTTTATAAAATTTTCAAAGTTGTTGAATGAACAATAAATTTCAGTTTTCAACATTTCACTTCAAAAATTCATAATAAATTTAATTCAAATTTAATAAAAACCAATGCAAATTAAAGTTTCATGTCTCTATTTTCTAAATCAAAAATAAAATTCACAAAATTTAATATCAATTGTTCTAAATAAATAAATAAAGACAATGCACTCAAATAACCAATATTCAAAATCAATCCAAACTTCAATTTCACACTCATAATACAATCACAGCATTAATATAAACCAAATAACAACAACATCACTATAGAAACGTCAACAACCAAACCCAACATGCACAACAACACAAAATTTTATTTTCTAAACTAAGTGTACAACGATATAAGAAATTATTAACATATGCTTACCACTACAGCTCCTTAAGTGCAATTTTGGTTCTAACTATATAAATTGAAGTGGAAATCAAAAATTTTCAAATAGCACTAACCATGATTTTCTTGTAATTATCTTACAAGTAAAAGGATTTAGAAGAAAATTAAGCTTGAACTAAGGTTTGTTGGTGAGAAGTGAAGCAAAAACTTAATATGAGCAAATGGTCTCAAGCAAAAATGAGAGAGATCACAATTTAAAAAGAAGAGAAATTGATTCACTATTCGGGAAGGCTGCAAATCTGAGAAAGAAGAAAATGAGATGAAAATGGTTATTTTAAATATATTTATACTTAACTCTTGAATGGTATAATTGCCCATAAACTATTTGAAACTTTCAAACTTACCTTTTAAGCTAATTATTCCTAAATTCTCAATTAATTTTTTTATTGATTAAAAAATAAATTTAAGATGCTAAAATCATTTTTACTTTAGGAAATAATGTTAGGAAAATTTTCGGTATCAAAATAATTATTATTTCACAAATTACTGAATTCGCTATAAAAAAAAAAATAACGTAATTGTAATTAAACTAACAAAATTAAAAGATAAACCAAAATTTAAGGTTTATAGTAAATTTAATAAATGGTTTTATGTAATTGATGTTTTATAGTAACCCATTCAAATAATTTGCTGGTCCTTTTTATATGGTGGTAGCAATTTTGATTTTTTTTCTTTTCTTAGCAAATGAGAGCTCAAATTCAATAAAAATTATATGATTGTATAAATTAATTAATAATAATTCTAATAAAAACTTTAATAGATATTAATCATCGTTAATAATTCTAATTCAAACTTTTTTGTTTTGTTTCTTTTACTACTTCAATTGTAAAGTTTGCAAAGTTTGCAGCTTATTTTGTAAAAATTATTATGTAAATTATAAATTTTGAAATATATGATTTATAAATTAATGTAGTTTACAAATTTTAAGTTTTAAATTGTAAAAGGGCAAAAAAAAGTTAAAAATATATAATTTAATAACAAAAGTTCGGGAACAAGCAAGAAGAACTTGTGGTGACTCTTAGGTTGGCCCAATACCCAACCAAACCCAAGACAAGCCCAATTGATAAGAAGGTCCATATTTTAACCTTTGGATTAGCCCAACAATCCAACATTGCTATGTTGTTTCATATATTTTAATAATTGGGGAAGACTAACAACAAATACCTAAGTTAGGTAGAATAGAACTAGTATTCTCCCTTTAATTTTTTTTTTATTTTGTCTGTATTATTTAGCACTATTTAAAAATTTTTATTAAAATAATTAATATTATCTGTAAAATATTGTAAGTACTATTTTAATTAGCATGTAATTAATTATACACTAATTTAAAATTTACTTCTAATGCTAATTAAATTTGATAAATATTTTTTAAAAAGAATAACCAAACATATAGATGAGTATTTAATTTTTTTAATTTATTATTTATGTAATACTAATTAATATTGTCAAATGGGTCATTATTATAACGGTTCTAAAGATACAAACTATGTATGCAAATTATGAGACATAAACTAACTTGATGTGAGATGATAGTATTGAATGAATAAAAATACAAAATCAATACAATTAATAAATTTATGATTTTGTATTTTTATTCAGCTAATGTTATTATTCTACGTCAATTTGTATTGCAAAATCTTCGGGAGGTACTGATTATAAAAATTAGGATTGATTAAGTTATTTTTATTTTAAAAAATTAAAATTTTGACATTTCTAATAATAGATAATTTTTTTTCTAAATTTTCTCAAAAACAAAACAAAAAAAAAAGCTTAAATAGATGCATGTTTGAAGTGTTAAATGATAGAATTTATTTTTTAAAAAATTATATATATATATATATAATAAATTGTAATTACTGACAAAGAGTTTTGATTCTCTTATTGAGAGTTTTAAAATAACTTATTATAATAATAATAAAAAATAACACTTATTACTCAAGTTTCATGCTCTACATCACTATATTAATAATAATATTAGGATTATAAATTATACAAAATTTATTTACATGAATTGACGTAAAAAAAAATTATACTTTTGTCATATATTTTTATAATTAATTCTTTTTTACTCTTGTAATTTTGTTCGTTTTCATAAAAATTTAAGATATATGATCATTACTGTCTTATTACTTTGAATAAATAAATTTATATATATATATATATATATAACAATAGACATATAAATATATTTAAACGTAATATAGTTTTGATAATGGTTGTTGTTGAGAATTTGATTGAATTTGGAAATGGTAGCATCACCTAATTTTGACTTTGTTTTTGGTAGCAAGTCATTAGGCGTAGAAAGCAACGGTAAAAGCCAACCCCACGACTTTGAAATTTAAGCCAATTCAACAACACGTGTTTCAAACGCATGCATGTTATTAAAGCCAGCCAGCCAGCCACCAGCAGCAAAATTTTACTATTCATTTTCATTTGTACTCTTTGAATTAACATATAGTCTAATCTAAATGTTGAAGTTACCGGGGTGGTATAGGCATCACCGATCAATTTGGCTCCAAAGCTGGCCTCAAACATTCCATTAATATGTAAATAAAACAAAAATTAAACTTAAAACATAATAGTATAATAATAAATAAATAATCAAAATTCGAGTTTGATTTAAATTGGTAACCTATTTTGTTTGTCTTTACGTAATTTTATTCAAAATTTAATATATATATAAAGGATTCGGTTAAGACAAATTTCATATATCTTATATTTTTTAATGTAAAAATTGAAATGATTAATGTAAATATTAAAATATATAACATAAAGAATTTAAAATACGAATATAAAACTTAAAATGATTAACAATTAAAAAAAATAAATACATCAAAATTCAAATACAAAATAAAATAAAATAGTAGGTATGACCGCCACTTCCTAAATTCTTGGAAATAACCATCACATTTTAACTCTTTATGCTCGTTGGTCTCCATCTCTATCAAATAATAGTTAATTAATTTGTATCTAAACCAAACATATAAAAGAGTAATTGGATGATTCTTATGAGTTTATTTTGGGACTTAAATGCTATTAAATCAAATTTATGAAACTTTTGTAACAAATTTTAAAAAATATAGGGGAGATATTCATATTTTAAATAAATATTAGACACGTATACATTTGGAATTTATGTGCATGAGTTGAATTGCGACTGACGATGATTGCAACGTCGTCTTTCAAGCGGAAATGCAGCCGCAAATTCAGCTTCTTGTCATTTTCATTTGCTTCCCTTCTGTGGCCCCGCGACCCTCCGTCGCTTTGATGGCTTGCTCTTCTTTATTGAATTTTCAACTTTTTATATTCTTTTTATTTTTAAATATTATTTATAATTTAAATAAACAGGCAGGACTATGGTACCCCGTACATTAATTCTTCACTTTTCTTAATTTTGTAATTTTTATATTATAATTTAAAAAATAAAAATGATATATATATATATACACACATACATACGCGTACATATACAGTATATACAGTTGTATGTATCATAACTTTAAATAAAAAGTATCAAAATGATCATATTTTTACGTGTAACAAACTTAATTTATTTTATAAATAATTATTAATATTTATTAATACATTAAGATTTTTAATAGTAAAATGTGATGATTTTTAAGTTATAATTATTGTGAAGCATTAAATGATAAATATTAAGTAAAAATGAGGTAAATTTTATTAAAAATTAATGATGTTAAACACGTTGGTACTTAATTTTTAAAGTACAATAAAATTATCAAATAAAATATAATTTTAATAGAATATAAACTATCATATAAAAATATATACTGGTCTTTGTTCATTATTAATAAATTACATATTAATAATAAATAAGTATTATTTTTTTATTTTGGTCACTCGCGATAGAAAAGTGAATAAGAAAAGGTAAGGCACACAATAAAGTTGTTATTATTTAGTGGAACACAAAAGATAATAATTTCCCTTTTTTATTATAGCGAAATGGGAATTGGATTCGTCTTTGAAGGCAAAGATTTTTTATTTATCAAAAGTTATATATATAAATATATAAAGATGGCGTAGAAAAGGTCAAATTTATAGGCTATAAAAAGATATTCCGAAAGAAATAGGTCAAATTTGAAATATTAAATATTAAGGGGTCGAAATACAAATATTGATTTAATGGCTTACTGTGTACTCTGACCAACCACCAACAGATCTTCCTTTAGTTCTCACGCGTGTCTAAAAGCGTGTGACGCACTTTCTGTCCATATGGCAAAGCTATTAGCCTATTAACAATAAAAAATCTTATAAAAGTCTAAAAAATAATTTAAATTTCATTTTAAAATTGTTTTAATTTATTTTTTAAATGAAAATTAAATAACCGACTGCGTTACTTATTATAATAATTTTAAAAATAACTTAACAATTACTAAAAAAGAAAAGAAAAGGAGAGTGATACACACACGAGAACATGAGGGAGTAGGCATTGCATTTGAAACATAGACCAAACCTAACTGAAAAATAAGAACCCTTCTGCGTCTCCACAACTAATGCCCACCTACGAAACTGTAAAAACACATTCGTCAGAGAAACTAAGAAGAAGAAGAAGGCGGCGACGACGACGACTGACCAGCATAAACTGAAACAGAATCAGTAAACAGAAACAATGTCCATTGCCACTTGCTTCTTCGCCCCTTCTTTTTCCGTCCCCACCAACCCCACCACCCCTAAACTCAATCTCCACCGTCTATTTGCCCTCCCCCTCCGCCTCTCCGCCACCACTCTCTCACCCCACCTACACCACCGCTCCAAAAACTCTCCTTTCCTCGCTTTCTCTACCTCCGGTGGTGACAACAACATTAATAATAATAATAATAATAATAATAACAATGGGGGTGGTGGTAACAATGGAGATGGGGAGAATGCGGGGGATAAGAACAGGGAGGAGGCGATGATGGTTTTGGCGGAAGCGAAGAGGTCGTTGGAGAGTTTGCCGAAGGACTTGGCCGTGGGGATCAAGAATGGGAAGATTCCAGGATCGGTCGTAACGAGGTTTTTTGAGCTTGAGAAGTCTGGATTCTTCAGTTGGTTGATGCAGTTTGGTGGGTTCAAGGAGAGATTACTGGCTGATGATCTTTTCTTTGCTAAAGTTTTCATAGAATGCGGCGTTGGTGTTTTTACCAAGGTGTGTTTTCTTAAGTTGTTTTGATTAGTCATCAATGGATTGCTCTGATGAGGAAAATGCTAGTTAATTTTTAAATTTTTACGAAGATTTTATTGATAAAGGAGTAAAATTTGATTAATCCAGTGTAGCAGGCATGATAAATACTGAGTGTTAAGCTATCTGGTGTGATTTATTTAAATCAGCTTTGATAATTGAAACTTAATTTTGTCGTATTATTTATGAATTGAGTTAGAACATTTTTTTCAAAATGATTGATGGTTTTGGAATTACCTATCGATGACATGTATCGGTTATGTTAGATGTGGGAGCTGCATTTACATAATGAGGTTTTTGAATTTGGCTTAGAACTCAGAATTATGGATGAAACAGCCATGACATGTGTACGGTGAAACAAATTCTGCAATAAAAAAATTCCTCTAATAGAGGACTGGACTAAGCCGAGAATGCTTTCAGAATCTCTTTTCCCGATGGATATTAACTAACTAATTGACAAATTGGGGTTGTTTATGCATGGCTGAGTAAAGTTTGTGCTTGTATATTGTCCATATGTGACTTCATAGCGCCTAAGCTTTCATACTGTAATAATTTAATAATTCATGGTTATTATAATGGAGCCCAGCTGAAAAACTTGTTTCAAGCTGCGGTAACATGCCCCAGTAAATAACCTTTCCCTCTCATTGATATGCAGTCTGGTCAAACTGGCAAATCATTGTTTTGTTGGATAAAATGCTATAATATGTAACTTTGATAATTAGCCATTTCTCTCTCTGTCTTCCTCTGTGGGCTGTCACTCCGATTATTCATAGTTTATTCAGGCCTTGAACCTAAATCTTAACAATTGTCATTATTTTTTCTTTCATTTTTCAATTTTCCAGACAGCTGCCGAGTATGATCGGCGAAGAGAAAATTTTTTCAAGGAGCTTGAAATTGTTTTTGCGGATGTGGTATGGCTCTTTTCACTCATAATCAACTATTATTGATTTGCTAGTTTATTGTTTGCTTTTGCTGTGAGGTTTATATTACTTAGCAGCAAGTATGATTTCACTTAGAATTTTTTGTTTAAATGTATAGCATGTTTTTATGAAATTGGGTCTCTCCCATAGTGGATGCCATTTTTGATGTTGAGATAAGGTAATTTTTGTGATTGCTTGCAATTATTATTGAATTGACAAAAACTTAAAGGATATGTATATATACTAAAGTATTAGTATGGTTTTTATGAATCTTAATTTATCAGCATCTTTAGATTGGTCCGTATGGGCATATTTTCCATTCTATACTAATAAGTTGAATGGTTTTTCAAGAGAGAAAAGAAAATTTCGTTTGTTCAGGCCCAGTCCTCAGAAACTTTTTGTCTAACAAGACATTTTGCTTAAAACTGTTGTACAATAATCACAATTCTATTATATCTTCCCTGGAAAATCTATTTCTGAAGTCAATAATATGTGGATTGTTTGTACATTACACTTTATGTTATCTTTATCATTTAAGTCTTGGGTTCATTTTTCTCTTAGGTAATGGCCATAATTGCAGATTTCATGCTTGTTTATCTTCCTGCTCCTACTGTCGCTCTACGATCTGTTTCTGTCAATGCTGGTCCTATATCCAAATTCTTCTACAGTTGTCCTGACAATGCATTTCAGGTTTC
>JAXCLQ010000005.1:2200857-2214871 GCA_035584115.1 Cedrela odorata | reverse complement strand
AATCAAATCTTGAATGTCTCTTTAATTGTTGTAAAAACCAGATCAAATGGGAATTTTATGGGAAGAAATTTGAAACATCAAGCTACTTTATCTCTACTAAGCACATAAAATATATATATATATATAAGGAATTGAACAAGTGGTTACATTTGGTTCTCTGTTTGACAGAGATTGGGGGTTGGTGGTGGAATTATCTCATTTCAAAAATTTAAAATTTCTTATATTTAACTGTTTTGTTTTAAGAAAACATTACCAGGAATCGTCATATGGGCAAGAAAATTCAAAGGTCTGGAGAAGATAAACTAAAATATAATCTTCCTTGGAATGTTCAAAGGAGAAGGCGTTGGCCGTTTTAATTCTTTGTTATTGTACATACATATTGGAGTGTTAATGAAATTTTGTTCTTCATCATGGAATAAAATAAATTTTCCTCTACTGAATATTCCAACTTGTATATTAATTTACATTAATTTCATGTATTGAAATTAATTCAATATACTTTGACCTCCACTATGAAAATTTTCTGCCCTCTGCAATGCAGTCTCAAGTCTTGGCCTCCTCGTTAGCTCCGGCCCCAAGAATCCATTTTTTACTCTGTTTCTTCCTCGGGTTTTATAAATTCACTCCGACGTATTTGTTAGCCTAAAAACATATATTCTGAGTGCTTTTATTTTAAATGTAATTAAAAGTTGTTTTGACTTGTAAATTGCAAGGAGCCCCTCTCTCTTAAAACTCAAAATAACAAAATGTGGAGACAATACAGAAGAAAATGGTGTTTTTACTTGGCAACACTGCAAATCTTTATCCTAGATTTTGGGTTAAGAGAACATGCAAAGACAAATATGTATACTAAAAATGCAAATATGGAATGAGGATGCATGCGAAGTTCAGTTTGGTACTAGATCATACATTTCAAAACACATCCTCAGTACATGTAAAGAAAAAGAAAAATATTTGTTTGTTGAGAGAATGTCATTCATCTATACTATATTTGCACAAACATCAATACTATACTTGCGCAAACAAGAAGTCCATACAACTGATTAGAAAAATCATGAAAATGTTTTTGATAATTTATTTGTAGTTAGTTTAAGGTTTTTCTGCAAGTTCTTTTGTTTATGATTTTTACCTAAACAAATGCAAATTTACATGATTTTCCAACTTGCGGTTTGCACAAACATAGAGTAGATGGATGAAATTTTAACAATTTTGCCAGGCCACATCTTCCATACGGTTTGTAGTATAACACAAGCAATGAAATGTTGATGACAAGGTAAAAGATTAAAGGAATAATTGTACCTTGCAGAGAAGCTGATTCTGAGCTGCTGCTGCTGAGGGAACCTACTACATTTCTTTTGTCATCCAGGTTACGATCATCAATTGTCTGCTAAACACTTCCGCACTTTTCCCCAGTTTCCTATCATTCAAACACAGTACTACTGCTAATATAAAACAGAAACCTGAGGGAGAGAGAGAAAGAAGCTGGTAAATAAGTTCATTTATATCTACTCATGTAGTAAGTCTTTCCAGTTATACAATTTTCCTAGGAGAAAGGATAGCATTGATCTCTAGACTAACAACTTTGCTCACCACGGATAGCATGGTTCTCTAGACTTACAACTTTGCTCACCTATACCTTTCGAGATTGGCTGAATGATTAACTACAGAATTTGCTACTTTTCTCCTGGGGGAGAAAGCAGCAAAGATACTAATTACCCCATT
The DNA here is from genome assembly GCA_035584115.1 of Cedrela odorata. Taxonomy (NCBI): domain Eukaryota; kingdom Viridiplantae; phylum Streptophyta; class Magnoliopsida; order Sapindales; family Meliaceae; genus Cedrela; species Cedrela odorata. The sequence continues at coordinate 2,213,149 of JAXCLQ010000005.1, read as the reverse complement.
TTAATGCTAACCCCGTGGCTACAATATAACACTAATATATCTCAGAACCATACAAGTAAGTTTTGCTAGATTTGCTTTCTCTAATTTGAGGGGAAAAAAATTAGACGTCTTGAGGGCCATCAAATGACTGAGTCTTTCTCAAATTCCAGTGGAGGCCGTCATGGATGCTGCGTAAGAAGTCATCAGTAGAATCAACTTGGCAAGCTGTAGCAACAGGGCAAGGTGCCATGCTGCACACAAGTGCATCACCAGGTGCTAACTGTTTCCTGTTCTTGCCATCAAATGATGCCCAGGCAGGGCTTCGGCTATTGAAAGGAATTTGAACTCGCACTGTCACGTGCTCAGGTAGTATCAGAGGCCGAAAGGATAAAGAATGTGGACAAATTGGTGTGAAAAGGATGCCAGGAACCTGCACTTACAGAAATGCATCAATATTTTCATTTTTGTTTCTTATAAACGGGATGTCATATTGCAACTAAACACAGAAAATCAATTATGACTTTGTAAAAAGGTTATGATTAGCCATCCCTTCTACATCAATGGAATTAATATATTCCATTGCAAGCTAAGATGAATCCAAGGGTCCTCATTCAACATTATCTAAAAATTTCTAAGCTGCATTACTACAAAGAGGGAACATACCTGTGGATGGACCATTGATCCTCCAGCTGCTAATGAATATGCAGTGCTACCGGATGTTGTTGATAAAATTAATCCATCCCCTTGAACACGTGTAACGAAGGAGTTGTCACAATAGCACTCCAAATTTGTGAGGTATGATGATATTCCACGGTCAAGTGTAACCTCATTCAGAACAAGTATAGGCTCTTCAGTTTCAATCTCATTTTTAACCGCATCTCTAATAATATGGCACTGCAATCGACTTCGTAATGTTATGCTAATGGGACCCCTTAAAACTGAATCAAGGCAATCTCTGTAATGTTCAGTGTCTAAAAAATGTTAAAGAACACTTTAGAGTAAGACATGGGCAAGGTAATGAGTATAATTATTCAAAACTAAATTCTCTGAGAGAAAAGCCAATATTTCCAGCCTCTAAATTTGACAATCAATTTTATCTTTTAAGAAAAGAAAATCCTTCAAAGATAGAGGATACGAAATGGGGTCATAAACCCCAAAGACCCTAAAGAAAATGGGACAATAGGAGGAACAGGTCCTTTGAAAATTGATGCCGCCTGCAAAACAAGAAGTTGATGGTAAGTGCTTCTTAAGGTATTAATGCAAAAGAATCCACAGTTGAAATAAAATGACCAACAGAAAATGACTCTAGTGTAAATCCAAATTAAATGAATTTAGTTCTGAAGACAAATTTCAGTCCCATGGTGACCACAATATATATAACAATAAACATTCTTTCCCTACATGAGAAGTTGTTGGTTCAAAACTTCAACACATGGATGAATGTAAATGCTATAATGTAGCCAAACTTCTGAAGATTAGCAGTTTATTGCCTATAAGGCAGCCACAACAAATCCACGGTAAGTGAATGAATTAAGCTGAAATGGCTAAAGCACCCAACAGTAAAAGGCACTTCGAAGATTTGGTGCCAATGTTGTGAAGTACTTGCATGTTCACTCTGGTACAATAGGTTTTGTGACTAGAAGCGAAAGAAGAGCAAGATCATTAGTGAAACCAGGTATCTCTGCATTCTTTCTGCAGTAATATGATATTAGGCAGGATCCCAACTATTCCACCAGCTCTACTGGAATCATAGATTATAATCCATGTATGAGAGACAGAAATTCAAACTAATTTTACCAACTAAACAAATATCACTGTAAAACATGTTGCAGAAACAGACAAAGCTAAACACAACTTGTTTGTAGCACTACAGATCACCCAACAATCTACCACCTAAACTGATTCTGTAATGTCCAAATCATTCTTGCAAATCTCATTTCATCTTAAATACAGGTTCCATAAGATTAAATGCTCATACCCAAAGAACGGTTCCATCTCCACCAAGAGTCACCACAAGGTCAACTTTGGTGTGCAGGAGCGAAATTTGTTGTTCTGTAGAGCAATATGATCAACTAGTCAAATGGCAAAATTGTAAGCAATCATTACGACAAGTGAATACATTATTACCGCGCTTGATACGAATCTTCAGGTCAACAAGCCAAATAATTTATCAGACCAATTACATGTTGGCGGATTCCTAGTTCTCAACAGAAAAGGAAATCCTTTGTTGTTTTTTATTTTCCTTATTCTTCAAGGTTACCTATAGACTCCGTAATTCTAATTTAAGAAGGTTTCCTTATACTTTTAGGTCTCTTTCTATTTTTCCTTGCAGGATTAGGTTTCTTTCTATTTTTTGGCATACAAGCAACTCTATAAATATTGTACGTATATTTTTTCTTTAGTAATAAGAAGAAATTATGTTTTTTTACATTACAGATCAGTATTTGACTTAGGCATGTTAGTCTGAAATTGACTGAGTAGGCAGGTTATCAGAAATTGACCCAGTTAACTGTTAACCCTACGTCATAGATTATAATGAGCTGTCTTGATAGAAAAATGATGATAATGTCTTGTCATCTTTATGTTCTTTTGTCTCGAATCTTATTTTGGACATGAATTTTGTAATAAACAAAGGTTTAGTGGTATAAAAAATAACATCTAGTTAAAAGTCAGATAAAGTACAAAAAGTACCACTGCTTACCATCTTTCCATGTTTGAACAAAGCTGAAATAAGATGATTCTGATAGAAGTTCAACTCTTACTTGTGGCTCTACATAGATCTTCAACTTTTTCTGCTCTCTTAACCATCTGTGAACAGAAAATCAAGAATAAGATAACCACAAAATCTGATCCAGAATTTGTCTTTTTAAAAAGGCACAAAGGCAACCAACAATGTTTATGGTATCACACTACACCATCCTAGCAGTTGCTAATATTAGAGAGAAATTAAAAAAAGTTGAGATAACAGAGATTTAAAAATATAAATAACATATATTTGCAAGACAATGGATGGTTTATGTTCAAGTGCTCCATGTTACAAGGTTATTCTTTCCAGTGTGGATGCTCGTCGGTTTGATGGGTAAAACCTCTTGGAGTGGTACCAAAGATATGGAGTTTGAATACCACTCATACCAAGGTCAGGGAGGGGTTTGGTTTATATATATGTAATATTTTAAAAAATAAAAATAAAGGTTCCCTTTTCAGTCAAAAAAGTCAAGCATCAGTGGCTGCAGCTAATCTCCTAGGCAACAATCACTACTACAGAAAAGACAAACTTCATGTTAACAGCAGAAATTTCTTTATACAGCATCTAATCCACAAACAATATTAGTAGACTATAAAGAAAATTAGAAAACCATATGCAGCTCTGGATACTTTGTGACCCCCATTAGTTTGCAAAATATATGCTTGAGTTTTGGAATAAGTATTAACAGAAACCTTAATGATAAGGTTAAGGTAACTGCGTATCAGATTGCAGGATGACAGAAAGAATGCCTGTGAGCAAAATCATATGGCTGTATCATTTGTGTCAAATATGTGCTTTCAAGATTCCAAGCAACATGTAGCACTTTTACACAATGTAGCAGGCCAATGTAAGAGGACTGTTCCAAAGCAAACTTACTAGAAGGGAAAACAAAATTTTCTACTACTTCAGAATTTAAGTCCATTCAGAACCAGTACACTATATCAAAGAGCACAAAGCAAAAGATAAATTCAAGCACAATACATGTGTTATTGCTCGGTCACTCAAATCATATAAGTAGTCAATTCCACAGTTTAAGGCACAATGAAAGCATTGCTTGCAGAAATGCAAAATGCAAACACTAACATTGTTTGATCCACACCTGACCATTTGTGCACATAAAATTCGAACAGAAGTTGAATTTGGTTTGGTCAAAATAAGCACAGTCTGTGGAGGTGATTCCCACTTCAGAGAAATCTGAAATGAAAAAGAGTACTGAATTAGGCAACAGATGGAAGCCACCAGTAAACTAATTCTAGAAATTTGAAAAGCTGAATGACAGAACGTATAAAGAGTTGAGAAAAGAATTGCAAATAAAGCAACAAATATATCGGTATCACGTACTGACTAAATGACTCAAAATAGAGTAAAAAAAAGCATCAAAAGTAGACAGCATGATGAATACCTGTTTACTGCTGCGCTCTGCAGTTGTTATATTTCCCCTTTCAAAGTAGACAATGTCATGCTTGTGCTGATCGCTATTTTCTCCTTTGCACCTCCATGAAAGTTTAAATGGTGCCTATATCAGGAAATACAAATGAATTATAGTCAATTTTGAACTTTAGCACTAATTCTTTCACAAATGAATAGAGTTGTGTTCACTGTTCTATGTTGTAATTATGAAGCTCAAATTTCTCCACGTTGATTAAAAGAAAGTTTCAGTAGGAAAGATTTCTACATATACTTTTCTCGGCATTAAACATCATAAGGAACTTAACCCAAATGGTTCGAAATACTACCAAGACTATTTGCTCTCAATCCCAACAATTAATATTCTGAACATAGATTAAACTAGTGTTATTAAAAAGCCACTAGACTAGGCCAGTTACTAAAATGAAGGAAAACAAACTAGCACAACCACACATCCAATAGTGATGATAACAATAGTAATAAAAGGTACCTTTCTCATAACTTTATTATCATGAGCCATATTGGAATCAAAATCTACCACATCCTGAAGAACCTCATGGGAGCAAATTCCATGCTCCAAACAACTTCCATTAGCATGTTCACTTGCTTGATGCCACGGCACTGGTTGGTTGGTTGAGTTATCCAACTTCCTTCCCTCGAAAACACCATTTTTCTCTCTAAGAGACTGTTCTGTAATACAATGTAACAATATTCTTCACAATACGTAAAAAGGTGAAAAAGGGAACAGTTTTATCCACTAAGACAAGACTAAATATAATTGTTTGGTCATTACACAATATTACAATTTTACTATATCTCAGTTCGTGTTTCTACGAAAACGATAGTGTCAAAATCTAAAATCAGCCACTTGCATATCCACAGTCACTCTAATACACAGGAAACTACTTCTCTGACCAAGGCTACAAACCCTGTCATGTTCTACTCCTATTAGTTGCCATTTAGTGGTCCCAATAGGCCAAAAGAATCTTTTTAGAAATCACCCACATTGAAAATTAGCCCACCAAGACCACACTGCCAGGAAATTATGGATGACAGTAGGCTTGTATCAACATGTGCAAACTGCGAAGAGGTGTCATAAGTTTATTCATAGATAACCTGAGAGAAGTGCAAAGTGTAGCAGCTGATTTAGTACAAAAGTGGCTACTACTACTACTACTACTACTACTACTGGTAAGAGAGTAAAAAAAAAAAAAAAAGAGAGAGCAGGAATGTATTTGCTGCCAAGAATTAAATAATCGCAACTTGCATCCAACAACTGGAAGTGAGCTCTTTAACAAGCTCAAAGCTTCATCTCTGGTAAAAGAGTCAAAACATGCCCATAACTTGCAACCACAACTTGAAGTACCCCTTTAGGCATTAAATTTTCAATGTTGGAAGTGAAAACAAGCAAAACAACAAAAAATTAATTTACAAAAGGCACAATACCCATTTGAGTGGGCGAGTTCATAATATATAACCAATGATTCATAGATCCACAATCCCCTATTTTCAATGTTATAAAATGCCTATTTTTGGAACTGAGATGGTCAACAAGACCGGTGCAATGCAGAGTTAGGAGGCTCTCCATGCTAACAATTATCATTACAATATTTGCTCATATTATATATTATATGTATAAAGTATCACAAATATGAAGTGTACACAAATATCAGACTTCTCTGTGTCCTTAGGAACTTTCAATTTAAACCATACATCCTCCTGGGGAAACCATTAACTTCATCACATACAACAAAGCCACCATCTACAACTTCTTCAGATCTAGACCTCAGTAGTTGATACTGCTAGCTTCCTGTGAATTCATTTATTACTCATCATTTCTCACCCTCACATTCATCCATCTTAACATCCATATTTTGTATATAATGCTATGAACTTGTCTATCCTATAATCTGGATGTTGTGGTTGATACAGCTGGCTTCTCAACATACATTTATCAACTATCTTTCTCTCACCTTGTCTCTCCATCTCAACATCTGTATTTTAAGCATCCTCAAATAGAGATGTTGATTGTTAAAGTCCGTTTGATGTAGCTTTTTAAGTAGAGTTTTTTTGGAGTAGATCTTGTGCCAATAGAGCTTTTATAAGTAAAACTTTTAATAAAAATACTATTAATTGTTCGGTTGTTAAGTACATTTTCTAGTAGAAATTGTGTCATTACCTTAATAGACAAGATTTTTTTTTTTTAAAGTTACGTCACGAGAGAAATAAAGTAAGACTTTTAAAATAAAATAAGATTTAAAATAAAATAAGTGTATTTCAGACAATTTAACATTTTAAAAAACTCAAAAATCTTTATTACCAAAAGCCCAAGATTAGGGCTTCTTTTAGTAGCAGTAAAATTGCTTTTTTAATCCTCCATAAGCTCTTCTCCAATGACAAGCAAACGACATAAGAAAATTTAAAAAAAGCTTTTGACATTAAAAAAGCCTTTTTAATTGGTAAAGAAGCCATATCAAACAAGCATTTCTTGCATTATCTACCCACATTTGACTAACTATCAACATTCTTACTCTCATAGATGAATATGAAACTACATACATACATACAGTTAAGTGTTATTGTGTGTGATTTTTCAATTTATGTCAAAATCCGAATGAAAAACTAACACTATGTAGGATAATAAGGCCAATTGAATGGAAATACCAATGCCATCATGAGAGATGGGAGAACGAATTTTAGAAGATGGTGTGGAAGAGCCTAGAACCAAAGTTTTCACTCAAGGTACAAGTTTGATATAACCTCCAAAATTTCTCTCAAGTTCCACAGGAATCATAATGGTGGAAGAGATTCCCTCCCTAACCTCCGCCTTTTGAGAGTCATATAGTTCATTTGCAGGACAACATTCCTTCTCTCCCCATCAAAGTAACCAGGTAAAAGTATTAATCTTCAAAGCTTAATAAAATCTAGTTGCACAAAATGTTGTATAAAACCTGACGTCAAAACCTTTAATTGGTTGTTGAACACTCATGATCCAAATACTTATATCCCTCGTACCACTTGCAAAGAGAATTAACTTCAATATAGGGTATGCTATTGGACAGTTTTAGGACGCCCTTAAGATTTCCATGATAACTTATTACAATTGTTGAAAAAAGAATTGCATCATTTAAAAAAAAAAATGACTAGCTTCTTAGACTAAAGCACCAATGTGACTTATAATTCTACTTAAGTTAAAGCTACTACCTTCAAGCAGTCGCCTATCCTGTTCTTTCCAAATTTTGCAGCATAAAAGACATGGAAGCACCACTTTTATCAGTCCCATAGCATTATTTACAAAGTTCTGCATCCACCAACTTCAGAGCTTTTCACATATACCATTGCCTGATAGTGGAATGGCCATAATCTGATGATAACGCGTCTAAACTTGATTAGCAAGCTAACCAAAACCAGACAAATGACACATCTCTTCAATACTAAGATTGGAGAAACAACAATAACATAAGTCTTAAAAATACTCATACAGAGGTAAACAAGAAAAAAAATGCAAGTTCCTTCTTTGAAATGACAAAGAACACATAAATTGTTGCATAGAAGAGATAATGCGTGATAAAAAAAAAGGGGGAGTTGAGCACCTCTGAGGGAAAAAAATATAGTGAGCGAGAGAACAAAGTAAGGAAAATTGTTGAAATTCTTAAGTGAAAAACAATATTAAGGAATTTGTTCAATATAACTATAAAATACTCATACTTGAACGTTACTAGGATAGAGAAAGTGGAGGTTGAAATATGAACTACCAAAAAAAAAAAAAAAAAAAGAAAGATGTTATAAGTCGAAACCTCTTATGGCACTCTAATTTTTATTTTTTTTTTTGAATACTCATAAATCCTTTGACCTTTATATGCTCCCGACTCTAAACTTGGGACATAATTGAATCAATGATACAATTTTAAGTATATTTTTTTCTTTTAAAGTATACCTATTATCATAGATATTGAGTTTATAGTCTGCCAGACTAAATAAAAAGTAGAAGAATATATAGAAAATATATTTCAAATTAAGACTTGAAAATTTACAGCCAATTGGCAAACTAAAATTCTTAGCTAGAATATTTAATAAAATGACTTGTGAAATAAAAACACCACTAAAAGCCAAGTGCAGATTAAGCCCTTTCGAAGATACAACTGAAAGTAAAAGCCAATCTAAAACTACTGATTATGGTGATAACAAACCAAATACAATAATTTTTAACAACAAAAGTGTTAAATCAAAGACAAGAAAGTGTATTAATAACAATTGCGTGTCATTTAAACTCATTCAACTAATGTAGAAGAAAGTGATGTAAAATAGAAGAAATTGGGGAGAAACCAAAACACGTTATTCAATAATCCATCAATACCATCAAATTTGCCCCAAAACTTAAAAATAAGGCCTTATTAATAGTGGTCAAACCCTAAATCATATACGAAATTAAAATCAACTTCTAATAAAGAAAGAAATCAAATCCTAATAAGTAATATGATTCCTACTCAAATAAGAAATTTAAACAAAACTTAAACACCAAATATGAAATACTCAAAAATTCCTAAATCCTAAATAAACAATAATTTTTTGTTTCTTGTTGTGCATCAAGAAGTAATTGAAATATAAAAGTAAAACTCTAGCCCAAATAGTATGTGCTTTTTAGGTGATAATAGAAGTTGAATACCATATTATGTGAGAGCGGGTCTTTATAATGAGGCCTTTTAATCCATGTTGGCTTGAAGCTTTGCCAAAGTGGATAATATTATACTATGTAGGGGCAAATTGTTATGCATCTTTAGCCTCAAAAGTGATCCTCATGACTCCAATTTTTATGAGTTAGATGTGTTTGAATCAGGAGTCGGTAGTTAGTACCTTCTCCTGTAAAATATTAAACATTTATTTATTTATTTTTTCAATCACTAATCACAATCTCAAAATTCTGCTCCTGCTAAAATGATGTAAAACTTCAAGTTGACTTGTAAGAACTAACTCAACAGACAACATCAGTCCTGACAATAATGAAATATAAATCACTAAATTTGATAAATATAGGTTCTTATGAAACAAAAACTATAGATTATCATTTCATAATTAAGTTGCCTTGTTTCACTTTAGCTTTTGCAATTAATTACTTAGTGTTTTGGACCATATTAAGTAACCATTAAACAGAAAAACTTAAGCTAAATGTAAGGCCCAATAGTGATATTTAAGCTCTAACACATCCTCGTGACATGTGGATCAAACACAAGATCAACAAAAAATACCTATTAGAATTTAATCAATACAATGGACGATTCTAATGTCAATACCACTCGGTCAAATAGGCTTTATTGCCATTTTAAGCAATTCAATTTAAGCACTAACAAGCTACAATTCAATTTTCATTTCTCATTGTTCATCTCTTCTAGCAATTTTCTTTTATTCTATATAAAGAAAATGTTATGCAAACAACTTTCTATTATGAATTCTCAACAAATCTAATTGGAAGCCAAAACACCATAGTCAAATATTGGTGTAGACATGTTGCGGAAAAAGTTTGTTCTCTCAACTCAATTTTTTTCTCAACAAAGTCTTTATCGTGCTCCATAGGTTTTTCACACCCTGGACTTTTACAGTGTTCAATTGACCATCAAATCCAAATTATTGATTGCATCCAATTGAATTGACTTCTAATTTATAAACTGTAAAACCATAAATGCAATCTATGAGTCTTTAGTTACACCCATAACAAAGTGTAAATGTGACAAACACAACTCAAATACAGGTATTGCTTGTAACCCAAAATTGCACAGGAGTAAGAAAATTTTCAAAACCGCTCTTCATAGATTATCTTATTCCAGCACAGCTAGGGAATGGCTCTCAAGAAAAGCATAGAGATCCATGCAGCTCACTGCCTAACCCAATTTTAAGACATTTTATATTTTCATATTGAATGTCAACTGCAAGGAGTAAATTTCAAGGAATTCTAAAACAGATCTTCTAGTAATGAAGTGAGACCAACATTTTGAGAATTCAACTTCCCTAGACTCCAAAAAATAATCCCTTTTCTTAACCACCTGAATACTAGGTAAGCAGCATTACATTGATCAAGCAATTTAAAAGTTACATGGTGGTCTATAAATTATCATACAGAATATTTGATTGTTAAGAAACAAACTGTAAATAATATAATGGTGGCGAGACAAAAGATAGAAAGAATTACAAACAATCAGTAATGAATATCAGAAGAAGCTAAAGGTCACATCAACAAAGAACCAAATCAGTTTGACTACCAAAGATCAGCCATATGCAGTAAAGACAAACTAGTGCAGCCTTACAAGAAAGTGCCATTGTATTAACCATATTGCTACAAGACTAAAGGTGAAACAGAATCTGAACCAAATCTGTAAGAGGCCAAGGCCACTACGGTTTCACTAAATAAATGACCTTCAATAAGACTCAAGTGGCAGAAGAAGATTTGGTTTAGCAGACTTCAAGTAATTTAGATAAGCCTTTAATATAACACAAATTAAATGTTTTCATGAAATGTTTTACTTTAAAAAACATCACAATTTGTTTATATTGTTAAATAACAAAAAACCTTTATTCTCGAACTGCAGATTTCGTGTCCTCTCCAGTTCATATCTACGTTTCCATTCAGCAGCCTCAGCTTGTGCAGCAGCCTTTCCTTCAGCAGCTCGTCTCAATGCCTTTGCAACAGCTAAAATTGTGTTTAAAATGATATAAGCATCAAATTTCATGAGATATATAGGCAAAACAGAGTTCCATGAAAGACAAAAACATGTTCAATAATAATTCATCAGAATACTTCTCAGGGCCTCTGAAAACTCTATAAGATGGTCATCTGATCCAAGAACAGGAGTTTGTTGAAGTAGTTCCTGCACTGCCTTCTCAGAGTGGAGCAAAGAAAGTGAATCACCAAAACCATTCTCTGGCTGCAAGCATGAAACACTTGCATCTCCATGTCCAAAAGAAGCCTAGTAGACAGTAGATATAATGTAACTGGCACAGACACAAGATATACTCGGAAGGAAAACATTATCAAAGATTCTATGCACGTATAACATAAGCAAAGATGTAGAGTAATAGGATAAAAACACAAAATAGAGTTTGTTAAATCATCTGGGATTTCCCTATTCTCTAGCCCGGTCATCATATCCACTGTTTTCCCCAATAACATATTCTGTAACATGTAATATATCCACTGTTTCCCTATAGTATATTCTGTAGTATTATAACATATTCTATAACATTATTTCTAAAAAAAAAAAAAAGAAAAGAAAAGCGAGTCATTCAACTTCTTCAAAACAAGTGTATTTTACAATGTACACCGTATAAATATATCCAACATGAAAATTAAAGAACAAAAACATATGCTCCATATTCAACCCTCAAACAACAGGCATATGAAATGAACGCATCAATAAAGAGCATAACTTATGTTCCATATTCAACTAAAAATAACATTAAAGAAAAATCTAGAAAAACATAATCTACTGCCCTTCATAATTCTCTTCATATTTCATAAATCTATTTGACTTACAATAACCTACGCCACCATAATGCCTTCTAAGATTGAAAGTGAACCAGCACTTAAGTAACATCACCACCAAAAGCCAGTTTATTCTAATGAATCCAATCAAATGCCTGCGTAAATGGCAGGTGATCAACTGATATCAACGCAACGCATATTAGCCATGAGTCCATTCAACGCATAGACATGTATAATTTTTGAAATGCAAACTTGAACAAAATCAGTTTAGCCCAGATACCCAATTGAAAGCCTATCTTCATGGTTATCACGTGAAAACACAAATATGTCCAATTATTCCTCATGTAGTCACCAAAAGCTACCTACTTATACAGTTAAATACGAAGCAGAATGAAAATTCTCCAAATTATCCACCTAAGTGCCACAGGTCATGCAATTTGCTTGATCAATTAACTCATTACTAAAATTAGCGTAGTCAGTAAACATTAACCACACCAAACAATTAAATTCAAAACAATTCCCAAGAAAAAGGAGATAATCATAAAGTCAACAAAAACAGAAAATTAAGAAACAGAGATAAAGAGAGTGTGATGATTACAGTAGAATCGAGGTTGCTTGGAGACATGTCTGATTGGAGAAGAAGTTCCAGTAAAACAAAGAGAGAGAGAGAGAGAGAGAGAGAGAGA
>JAXCLQ010000005.1:2189657-2200757 GCA_035584115.1 Cedrela odorata | reverse complement strand
AGAGAGAGAGAGAGAGAGAGAGAGAGAGATTGATCCCCTTCAGAACTTGATGAAATCAACGAATCCCATTTGTATTTAGAGAATTAGGGATTAGCTGTACGTATGGTTGTTGCAGATACATTAATTATTAAATTATAATTGTCATTAGCGGAAGAAAAGGCCGTGATGATTATTATTATTTTTCCATATCTCCAGAGGGAGACGTTGATGAGAGCTTTGGATGGTGGGTCCCATTTTAAAACGTGTGGCGACACTGTGAGTTTGACCATATTGAGTAAGAACAAAGTGACAAGCACTAATCCGCCGGAACTGCTCTCGGATCCTTACACGTGTCAGTCAAGTCAAACTTTCTTATTTTCTCTTTTTCTTTTTCTTTATATTTATGTTTACCATGAGGATAATAACAACCAGTTCTCCTTTTGTTTAAATTTATTTTACATAATGGACATAGTTTTTCAATTTGTATCAATTAAATCCCCGACTCCATTGAACGGTTGTAGTACCTTAGTACCCTTAGACCTTGTTTGTATCTCGAGTTCAATTACGGTATATTGGATGATTGTAATATCCTTAGTACCCTTAAACTTTGTTTGGCATCTCGAGTTTAATTTTGAAATATGGTCAAAATTTTAAAATTTTATTTTTTATTTCAAGTTTTTATATAAATTGTTTTAATATGCAAATAAAAAAAAAAAATTTTGTAAGGTACATCCAATATATTATAGCTAATCCTTATAATATCGGATTAGTATTGATGTTCGTAATAATACCATTTAAGACAAAATATGAATTTATAATTATTTTTTATTATAAAAATTAAGGTTTGTATTACAAGATGGGAATATATTATTACAACTCTATGTGTGTGATGTAGATCTTGACCAAATATTATTATAGAGCAAATGAGGTTGATAACATGTGTCAATTTTGTAATTTAAGCTTAGGGTTTTGTGAAGAAAAAAAAATTAAATGTTGACTAACTTAACTATTAAAATAATTGATTGTTATTTTCATTGAATAAATTTTAATGAATGGGTTTATAAGATAAAATAAAATATGCTTTTATATGGAGATGTAATTGAGATTATTATTGTTATTATTATTATTATATTTATTTTCAAGAGTTTTATTATTTTTAATTAAAATAAATCCCAATAGCCATATGAAGAAGTCATTACTCTCCATTAGTCAAATTTCCAATACTATGGGCACTATGGAAATATTAAAAGTTAGTGGCTAATTACAAGAGAGCATATTCAATATGTCAAAGTCTCCCTTCAACAAGTTAAAAGAATTGACCATTTTATAATGAAAATGACCTTCACAATTGGCTATAAATTAAATTATGTAGTTGAAGAATTCAGCCTTATTCTTCCTTCAATTGTCTTCTTCTTTGCTTGACCACAAAATTGATGGAGACCCAAAGTTGAGTTGGTTGTTGATGAAAGTGAGATATTATTAAAAAAATAAAAAATAAAATAACTGAGTGAACTGAGAAATTTAACGGGTGTACTTAGATTACTCTGAATATCTTACAAAGCCCATAGCTTATAAAGCCCAATGGACTCCCATAGTAACAGTCCATAAGACCTTTAGAAAGGAAAGCAAAAGAGTAGGGGTAGTTGTAATTCCATTGAGTGTAGTTTAAAGAACGAAAAAAAATCCTTCGACTGATTTCGCCTAGCCCTCTTTCTCTTTGCTGGATCTGAAATATCAAATCAATGGAGGAACTTAGATCGGCTATGGAAGCACACATGGAGCAGATGGCAGATCTCGTTCAGAAACTCTCGGCGGAACTCCGCTCCGGGCTAGGCCCCGCTTACGATAATTTTATGGGTTTCTTCCACGCCATTAACTGGAAGGTACGCCAGTTCGATAATGTTAAGTTGTTATGAGCCTTTGGACTATAGCTCCTGATTCAAGTTCTAATGTTTATTTTCATTGACAGGAACCTTGGTTAACGTGCTTAATAGCATTCCATGTTCTGTTGCTTATAGTAGCCATTCTCTCAAGGAGAAATCTCAATTTCCAAATGTGTTTTTTCCTTCTGGCATGTAAGTGTATTGCTTTTGTATTCTCTGCTGTTTTAATTGTTTAGATCTTTCGCCATGAGCTCTTAACATTTTTCATATGTGCTGTTTAGCAGTGGCGCTTGTTATTATTATTTTTATTATGTGCTTCTTAGTAATCTATGTGGGAATTTGTTCTGTAATCATCCACTAAAATGGAAAGATGTCTGCATATTTTCAGAAATAGACGATCAAGAAAGCTCCATTTTTTCTTAAAACACTAAAGCAAAATTGAAAATGTAAACTGTACCCTTTTGAACTTCACAATCTGGATTAGGTGTTGTTCTTTGCTTTGTCCTGCTAGGCTCTGCGTTGTCTCTTTATTTAGCATATAAGAGGGGATACAATGGTAACATAATGTTATAAAGGTCGTTCATGCATTCATTCCTTTGTAGTTGTATAAATCTTGGCTTTTTAGTTTCCATGCCATGCTCCTTGAGATAGGTTCACTACAAAAAGCTAACTATTGCGCTGTTATTTCAATGCAAATTTCTTAGTAGATTTTATTATTTTGTATTATCGACCACGAGAAGTTTGAACCTCATTATTTTTCTTTGGAGTTAATTAGCAGTAATGTATCTTTAGGATCAAGAGTTTATAGACATAGTATCCACATGAGTAAGCTGTTGCATAGTCCCATCACGTATATCTTCAAATTCTATTTGAAGCATTATGTCTCTGTTCAATATTGCATTGATCATGTAATGTTCGCAACCTGTTCATGGAATAATTCTTCCACAGAAATTTTTTGTATTTATTTTCTTTATGAAAATTGTGTTGTTATTATCCTTGATTTTAATCATTCAGCAGGTTTTTGCTTCATTAGAGATCTTGATTAATCACTTTTCCTGTCTTCACCACTGATACATCATATTTGATGTACATTTTAATTACAGCTCTGTGAAATAATTTTCTCATTTTTTTCATTTTCTTTTCTCCCCTTAATTGATTTGGGAAACACTTGTTTGTAGGTGGTGGGTGGGTTACCATTGGCTTATGGTGTTTTCATGAGTCTTTTTACCTCTTGAAGTGGGTTTTGGGAAGAGGAACTAAATAGCACATAAATCTTTCAATCTTATCTGACTTAGACACATTTATACAGTTGTTTGTTTGGATAGGATTTATCTACACATTATCTCCCGAAGTTCATGTTTGATACTGTGAAACATCGTAGCACACTTGGTGTATGGAGTTTTATTTTATTTTTATTATTCAAGACTCATTTATAACTCAGATTTTCAGATGCTGATTCGGATTTATCATATACTTATTCAGACTTTAGTGAATGGATTCCACCTTTGGAGAGTCAATATCTAATCTGCAGATGGTATTTGAAAACTAAAATCTCTTATTAGGTTGTTTTAACACTTGTATAGGCATGGACAGACTTAAGTTACTTTATCTGTGTTTATGATGTAGTTTTTAGGCCATTATTGTGTCATGTCAGTCAATAATACTAAATTAGTGCAGATAGCAGTAAAATGTGAGATCCCTGTTCTTATATTATGCTTTTTCTCGAGCTATTTTTTGTCCATCTGAAGGTTGAGTATTTATTTTCCAGATCACTTGGAAGTGCTGATTATCTTTCACCAAATTCTCTGCATGTAATGGGTGACTGTAATCTGAGTACATATGTGCAAATAAAGACATTTAAATATGAACATTATGTTCTGCTGTACTTCTGTGCTCACGTCCATACTTGGATCCATGAATGGCCATTTAAATATGAACACTTATGTTGAAATTTGTTTCTTATTTGGAAACTTTTCACAATCTAATGCTATTTGGAACCATTTCCTTGTAGTGGCTGGCGTGTATTTGGCTGAGAATCTGAATCGATTCCTCAGCAGTAACTGGACAAGTTTTGCGACCCAGAACTATTTTGATACACATGGAGTTTTTCTATCAGCTCTCTGGTCTGGGCCTCTTCTTGTCATTGCAATCATTATCTTGGTTAGTATTTGCAACAGCCTCATTATGTACTCACCATTTTTTTAACCTTTCTTTTTCACGTTTTTTCTCTATTGTATTTTTACCCGAACACTTTTTTTTTCTAGGTAAACACCCTCTTTTCTTTATGTTTCTTGATCGTAAGGTGGAAGAAAGCTGAGCTAAGACACCGTGCTAGAATTTCTTGTAACAAGGAGGATTAATAATCCCGTGCTTTACGGCATTGTTGAGCTGGGCACCTCTAGAGCGAGCCATAGACATTATGGGATTATATCTTACGTGATAGTTTGTTTTGCCCTTTTCATATTTTTGTTGTTTGATAAGAAACTGAAAAAAAAAATGTATCTTCTTGTCTGGTGGAAATGCAATTAGATGGTTGGTAGGTTTATAGTTTTTCTTTACTTCAATTTTCCTATAAAGTTATCAATGGTGTTAATCATCAGTTGATTTGATTATTCTTGTTGTCTTTTGGGCGACATGCCATGATTTTGAATAGATATTTCTGCAATCGATTACTCTTTTTAGTCTACGGAATGAGAGCCCTTTCTTTCTTTCCAATTTCTTTTTGTTTTGTTATCTTAAAGGTGAATATGTGTTGTTGGAAAGGAAACATATTCTTGCAATGGAATTGATGGTGAAGATAGAAAGATGTCAATGTTCAATTGTCTTTATAATTATTTATTAATTTATTTATTTTCGTTCTTCCATCAAGTTCATGTCATATTGCTTTGTATATGAGGGATTGAGTTTTGAGGATTTAAAAAGTCCATAATTTGTTTACTTATTTGAGGTTCCTAAACTCCTGTGAAAGATCACATTGTGTTTATAATATAGAGTTTTAGCATAGCTAAAGATAGATGAAATAATGATAGTCTTACATTTCTATTGATGATTATCAGTGACAAATATTTGTCGTTGCAAGATAAGAATTAGAGACAAATAATAATTATAACAGTATCTGAATTGGTTTTATATATTTTGATGCCGGTCACAAATACAACACAACACGAAAAATCGTTGTATATAGGGACAAATATTTTTCACTGCAATAGTCTATGTATATATATATTTTTCAATTGTAGTGCAATTAGGTTGTCCCCTTAGGGATAAAGACATCGTTTCTAATTCAGAGTGGAATGTATTTGCCAAGACAGTCACCGGAAAACACCTACATCAATTTCTTCTATCACGCCTATCAAGCCACTTAAAAAGAGCCCAACATCCTTGTACATTATGAATATGAACCTGGAAAGATTATAGGATGAAATTAAGATTAATAATATGTTTGATAATTAAATTCCATGGCCCTCCTGGGAAGAGATCGAATTAAAGAAGGAAACAAATATTGTAAACATAAAAGCAAGTTGGACTTAAATGTATGATTTTGAAACATATTACAGTAGATTGTTATTAAACAAAAATAGATGTAGTCGAATGATAATAATTCTAACTCAAAAATGGTAGTTTTTAGAAAATAATAATAATAATAATAAATTGCAAAACCAACGGGAAAAAATGCCGTTATATTATTACAAAAATTGCAACGGTCAGCTATTCAAATATTCAAAATCGAATTCCCCCCATTAAATCCTATCTCACGAACGATATTAATAAAGAATCCGTGTTATATACTTGTCTGCGGAATACTCGTATCGTTTCCTCTAGAATACACATCAAGAAAGAGAAAAATACTCGGTTCTACAATGGCTGAGAAGGAACAGAGAAAGTCCGAAGAAGAAGAGCGAGAAATGAAAATCCCAGTTTTTACAGTCATGAAGAACGGTGCCATAATCAAGAACATTTTCCTTGTCCACAAACAACCATCCCCACTGTTTGTTTCTGAGTCCGTTAAAAATGAAGAAAACCCAGATCAAGAAAATGGGAAGGAAATCTTGATCGTTGGTCGACACCCTGATTGCCACATCATGTTAACTCATCCCAGTATCAGCAGATTTCATGTTCAGATTCAATCTAAGCCCTCTTCAGAGGAGCTCTCTGTTATCGATTTATCATCTGGTGACTGCTCTATTCTCTTTTTCTTGTTGAAAATTAGTTTGTCTGGGCAATAAGTTAACAAGAATTTTTTTAATTTTTCTTTGCGTTTTGGGCTTTTTTATTTGGATTGTATTGATTCTTGATATACTTCGCTATTTTGTAATTTTGTGGATTTTCTTATGAGTAAACGAGTTATTGGGGTTTAACAGAAATAAAAATGCTAACTGGCTCATGGGGTTTAACAGTAATTAAAAAAAAATGCTAAATGTGTTCTTGTTTTTTTTTAAAAAAAAAATTTATGGCTTCTTCTTGATTTCTTTGTGAAAGTTCTTGGATTTTGCAGTACATGGCACCTGGGTTTCGGAAAACAGGATTGAACCCGGAGTTCCTGTGGAGCTGAATGAAGGTGATACCATAAAGATTGGTGGCTCAACTAGGGTTTACAGGCTGCATTGGGTTCCTTTAAGCCTGGCTTACGACATGGATAACCCATTTGTTTCGCCATTGGACTTATCAATGGCTGAATTGAAAGAAGTTGAAAATCAAGTGCTTGAAGCAAATAAAGTGGAAATACATCAGGTGAGAATTAATGGCTTTGGTAGTGAAAATGTAGAATACCCATATGTTATTTTTGAATTGAATTTTCTTTGATGTTTTCCCTTCTTCCTATGTTATTTTAATTGTGCTGGTCTAGTGTTTTAATCTCAGTACCTTAGTTCCCGCCATACAGTATGGAAATTCTTTGTCAATTGAGAGTATATATTTTTTATTATTGATCACGGATGAAACACAAGCTTAGTTGAAGTTTTTTGTTAAAATGATTTTGGTTTAATTTTTGTTAATTGCTTCATGTTGGCATTGCCAAGGGTGACAATTCTGTGTCAATTGAGAATGGAGAAACTGAATTACAAGATTCGTTGGCAGTTGAAGGAAAAGAAGAAAAAACATGTCAGGTGAGAAGATATGTTTGGAAGATACAGTAGATTAGGACTGTTCAATTTTAGTTTGAAATGTTTTTTGAAATACTCTTGAATCTTTTTTCCTCTGTTCTACACGGATTTTTGTAGGATGTAAATTCTATGTTAATTGAAATTAAACAAATTGAAGGGAAAGAGTCATTGGTAGTGGAGAAAAAAAAGAAGGAACATGTCAGATGAGAACTAAGAGTAGAAAGATATGTTAAGGTGTTCATCTAAAGTTTGTCGATTTTTTATTTTTCCTCATGTTGTACAGGATCAGATTTCTGCTCGAATTCAAGATAAAGCAATTCAGTCTTTGGACTTGATTTTGGAGGGAATTGCTTCGCTGTTCTCTGATGAGAATTCAGAGTTGATTCCAAAGAAAGAAATCCCATCTTCTGGTATAGAATCAGTGCACTCATCATCTTTGCCTGTTGGGGGTAATATTTCAGTCTCTGACGAGCAGCAACTTGACAAAGATGATCGGACTCCATGGCTTGATTCTGTGATAGATGTTATATCTGAAAGAGAAAATCCTGATGGTATTTTAAGAAGAGTAGAGAAAAGTTCCAAGGCTTTAGTGAACTTTGCTTTACCATGTAATGTGAAAGGAGGAAAAATACTTCAAGAAATGGAAAACCAAAGCCATTTGCAAAAAGGCAATGAACTGAGGGATGAGTCAGAGGTTTGGTCTGAATCTCTCATGAAAGAATACGAGAACTTGTCTTTGGTGTTGGGGGAAATTACTTCAGAGATCACAACTGAACAACTCAAGGAAGAAAAACACACAGTACAGTCTCTTGCTGTTTGGCAACCACTATCTGAGATAGGAAACAAAGAGAACTCTTCTGTGGACCAAAACCTGAACTCGCTGGTAAACCAGAACTACGAATGCTTTGGTGAAGAAAATTGCTGCCCAGCAGCTGAAGTTTATGAAGAAGCTGAAAACCAGAATTTATTAAGGGAAGGCCATATGCAGAAGGAAACCCAAAGCTTTAATTCTAAGCTTCTAGAAGCAGAATCTGTGAACTCATCTTTGCCTTTTGGGGAAGTACTCTTGGAAATTACAGATAGCAAAAAGTGCCAGACTCCACAATCTCTATATGCTCCTGAAGGATTATCTGTATTAGAAAACTCAGAAAATTCTCCACTACTACCAGGTAAAAGGTCCAGCATGCATAGCATTTGGTCAAGAAGAGGTAAACCAGCTAGTGTTCTTCAGATTCAAACAAGTAGGAGCAGAGGAAAGACAAAAGGGGATTGCAAGGATGCTGTTGTAGAATTGTCTCAAAAGGATAAAATGGACAACGAATCAATATCAAAGATACTTTTCTCTGATTTAGAAGAGATGGAAGAAGAAATCTTTACGAACAAGGAGAATTTCACTCCAGTTACTCTTCTAATGAAGTCCTCTAAACGAAAGGGTAAGCCACAAGAAATTAAGCATTCCAGATCAGGCTTGTCAAAGTTTACCTGTAGCCCCAGTATTCAGCTAGATAAAGAGAACCAGACGCCTACTTCAGACAATGAATCAATATCAAAGGTACTTTTCTCTGATTTAGAAGAGATGGAAGAAGAAACCTTTACCCCAAACAAGGAGAATTTCACCCCAGATACTCTTCTAATGAAGTCCTCTAAAAGAAAGGGTAAGCTACAAGAAATTAAGCATTCCAGATCAGGCTTGTCAAAGTTTACCTGTAGCCCCAGTATGCATCTAGACAAAGAGAACCAGACACCTACTTCAGACAAAGAGAACCAGACACCTAAAGTTCTCCGAGAGCAGAAATTAGCGAGGGAAATTTCTAGAACTCAAGTGAGATTAGAACAAGAGAGAGTGCCATTTGAATCTCTACTTGTAAACTCAATGGGCAAGAGAAGATCAGAAACATCGCTCAGTAATGCTACTACAAGAAGCAGTAATTCTGTAAATTTTACTCGAACAACGGAGGTCTCTAATTCCTCATTTGTTGGAGAGGGAAGGAGATGCTGGACAATGGTAGTGGACACTACTACTCTTCTTGATAAGGAATCAAGGAAGTCATTACAGCTTTTACAAGGTCTCAAGGGGACTCAATTAATCGTTCCAAGAATGGGTAAGCAAATTATAAGCATACTCCTCATTTATCTTTGTTTATTTTTAACTTCTCAATTTTAATTGTCAAGAAGAGTAATCTTTTTACTGAAAAATATGAACCATTCTCTTTTAATGTATGTGCAGTCATAAGAGAGCTGGATTATATGAAACGACGAGGTCTGTTCAGAAGAGCATCAGAGGTTTCTTCATTGTTGGACTGGATTGAAGAGTGTATGGTCAAATCAAATTGGTGGATTCACATACAGAGCTCAGTGGAGGAGGGAAGGCCGATTGCGCCAACCCCTCCTGCTTCTCCTCAGTTTCAATTCAGTGAGGGGAGTGAGGGATTCCCCTGTGGGACTAAAAGCTGGACATCATTTTTGTCTCGCACAAGTTTAACAGAAATTGTTTCGCCGACAGCAGAAGATCATATACTAGACTGTGCTCTAATATTTAGGAAAATGAAGACGGATGGACAACTCGTCCTGCTTAGTAGCAATGTCACAATGAAGATCAAAGCCATGGCGGAGGTAATTCTTATATACGGAATAACAGACCTTTTTTCATTCTCTTGCTATTATCTGGCATGATTAATTGATTATATGTATGTTTCAGGGTTTGATATGTGAGACAGCTCAGGAATTCCGAGAAAGCCTGGTGAACCCCTTCTCTGAGAGG
Organism: Cedrela odorata; assembly: GCA_035584115.1. NCBI lineage: Eukaryota > Viridiplantae > Streptophyta > Magnoliopsida > Sapindales > Meliaceae > Cedrela > Cedrela odorata. The sequence continues at coordinate 2,191,032 of JAXCLQ010000005.1, read as the reverse complement.
TTTCTGTGGGCTGACAGCTCTCCTAGAGGACGGACTTGGTCATACTTAGACGATGTAGTTTTGAGGGACAATTATAGCCGCGTTGGTCCTTTGAAGAAGAAGCCTTCAAAAGGAGGAGATGGTGCAAAGGGTTTGAAGCTCATTCTGCTTCATAATTCTCATTACGCAAACATCAGTTCAGTCAGATAAAATCAAACATAGCTTTATATTGTAACTTCCGATATTGGTTACCCTGACGTCTGAATAATGGTGCTTGGAATAGAGATGTTTCATGATGTGGCAATCTGCTAATCATTTGACAATCAATCATGTCTTCCTTTTTTTCATTGAAACTCGTGATAATATATTTTGGTGGTATCTGCTAAAGATTGAGGTTTTTATTTATTTACGACACTTGTACAAGTAGGAGTATTTCTTTTTTTCGCATAGTGTGGAAAAAGTACAAATTTCTCAGTTAATAATTATTGAGTACTAATTGCTAGATATTAATTGAATAGTCTAGTCATCATAAATCTGAACTTAGAAATGTCATTTGAGACTACGTTCCTGTAAAATAGTCTAGTCATCCAGACAGAGTCATAGTTCTGCAACAATTCAGCTTCACTAGGGAAATCTGCAGGTGAATTTATTTTTCCTCTCCCATTCATTGAGCTCACCCCAGTTATCATGTTTTGGTCAAGTGCCTTGAAGAAGTTCAATTTTCCGAACTGAACATTCAAAGATTCAAAGAATAGTGCTTTGAAGTAGTTCAATTTTCCGAACTGAACATTCAAAGAATAATGAACAACATATTTATTCAAGGTGAACAAATTATTAGAACATGAAACAACATTTGACTTACAAATATGACAGAAATTGGATTCCTGGAGCCCCTAGTGCAATCATAAATCTGAACTTAGAAATGTCATTTGAGACTATTCAAACTTGAATCCCCTCCAGATTTCTGAATGTAATTACAGGACCCAGGAATAAGAAAAGAGAATGAACTCTCTGAATCATCAAATGGAGGTCGAGGGAACTCATGAAATCCATCGAAATTACACGTATCAAAGTTCAATAGCGAGAAATAACTAGCAGGATCATCAACATTCGCTTTGGCATCCATACCGTTTTGAACTCCAGTTCCACTAGGAACATTGGAAGCAAAGTTGAAATTAATACTACCAATCTTACTTGTTGCTTCATTGCCTTCTCTTCTATCAGATGGCCCCGCCAGTCCTTTGTTAGTCTCATCAAGAGGAATGGCAGGAGTGTGGCCCTGGAACAGTGCAATGTGTCCAAACAGCTTGTCTTTCCTTGAGAATGTCGTGCCACATGAACAAAGCCATTTATCCTTGCCACAGTGCTTCTCATGAGTTTTAAGATCAGCAATAAC
>JAXCLQ010000005.1:2136192-2189557 GCA_035584115.1 Cedrela odorata | reverse complement strand
TTGTTATTATTATTATTATTGTTATTATTATTATTATTTTGTATTTCTAATCACAATCTAAAAATTCTATTCCCATTAAAATGATGCAAAACTCCAAGTTGACTTGTAAGAACTAACTGAATAAACGTCAGTCCTGACAATAAAGAAATATAAATCACTAAATTTGATAAATATAGGTTCTTATGAAACAAAAATTATAGATTATCATATCATCAATAAGTTTCCCTTTAGCTTTTGCTATTAATAACTAAGTGTTTTTGACCATATTAAGTAGCAGAAAGACTTGAGCTAATACATAGGGCCCAATGGTAGTATTTAAGATCTAACACATCCTTGTGACATATGGATCAAAATCAATCACGAATATAACAACTAACACAAATACAACTTATTAGATTTTAATGATTTTAACATCAGGTTAACTTCAAGACCACTCAGTCAAATTGGCTCAATTACCATTTTAAGTAATCACTAGAACCAACTTTTAGGCTATCAAGTAAAAGCCCCAACAACAATTAAGTTCTAACAGGCTACAGTTCAATTTTTATTTCTTATAGTTCATCTCTTCTAGCAATTTTCTTCCATTCTATATAAAGAAAATGTTACGCGCACAAACATTCCATTATGATTTCTCATTGTGGCTCAAGTGAACAGATCTAATTGGATGCCAAAACTCCAGAGTAAAAATTTTGGTGTAAAAATTTATGATAAGTGTTTGTTCTCTCAACTCAAAAGTTTTTCCCAACAAGCCTTTATAGTTCAATAGGTTTTTCACACCATGGGCTTCTACAGTGTTCAGTTGACTATCAAATCCAAATTACTAATGGCATCCAATTAAATAGACTTCTAATTTCTGAACCGTAGAACCATAAATGCAATATATGAGTCTTTAGTTACACCATAACAGAGTGTAAATGTGACAAACACAACTCAAATACATGTATTGCTTGTAACCCAAAGTCGTATAGGAATCTGAAAATTTTCAAAACCACTCTTCATATATTATCTTCTTCTAGCACAGCTAGGGAATGGCTCTGAAGAAAAGCATAGAGATCCACGCAGCTCACTACCTAACCTTAATTAAAAGACATTTTATATCTGTATTGAGTGTCAAATGTAAGCAGTATATTTCAAGGAATTCTAAAGCAGATATTCTAATAATGAAGTGAGACAATCATTTTGAGAATTCAACTTCCGCATACTCCAAAAAATAATCTTTTTTCTTAACCACCTGAACACTAGATAAGCAGCATTAGATTTATGAAGCAACTTCAAAGGTACTTGTTTCCATGGTGGTTTCTAAATTACCATACAGAATAGTTGATTGTTAAGAAATGAACTGTCCATAAAATAAGGGTGGTGAGACAAAAGATAGAAAGAATTACACAACAATTTAGTAATGAAATCACAAGAAGCTAATGGTCACATCAACAAAGAACCAAATCAGTTCGACTACCAAAGATAAGCCATATGCAGTAAAGACAAACCAGTGCAGCCTTATAAAAAAGTGCCATTGTATTAACTATATAGCTACAAGATTAAAGGTGAAACAGAATCTGAACCAAATCTTTAAGAGGGCAAGGCCACTACAGTTCACTAAATAATGGCCTTGAAAAAGACTAAGTGGCAGAAAAAAATTTGTTTTAGCAGACTTGATGTAGTTTATATAAGCCTTTGATAAAACAAGATTTAAATGTTTTCATAAAATGTTAAAATTTAAAGAATGTAACAAATTTGTTTATGTTAAATAATTAAAAAAAAAAAACCTTTATTTTCAAACTGCGGATTTCGTTTCCTCTCCAGTTCGTATCTACGTTTCCATTCAGCAGCCTCAGCTTGTGCAGCTGCCTTCCCTTCAGCAGCTCGTCTCAATGCCTTTGCAACAGCTAAAATTGTGTTTAAAATGATATAAGCATCAAATTTCATGAAACGTAGTGGCAAAACACAGTTCCATGAAAGACAAAAACATGTTCAAGAATAAGTTGTCGGAATACTTCTCAGGGCCTCTGAAAACTCTTTAAGATGGTCATCGGATACGTGAACAGGAGTTTGTTGTAGAAGTTCCTGCACTGCCTTCTCAGAGTGGAGCAGAGAAAGTGAATCGGTAAAACCATTCTCTGGCTGTGAGCATGAAACACTTGCATCTCCAAGTCCAAAAGAAGCCTAGCAGACAGCAGATATAAATGTAGTTGGCACAGACAAGATATGCTTGGAAGGAAAACATTCCCAAAATTTCTATGTATACATAACATAAGAAAAGATGTAGATCACTAGAATAAAAACACAAAATAGAGTTTGTTGGATCATCTGGGATTTGCCTATTCACTTCCCTGGCCATCATATCCACTGTTTCCTCCATAATATATGCTGTAATATTGTTAACTATTCCATAACACTATCTCAAAAACAAAAGCAAACTATTTGACTTCTTCAAGACAAGTGTATTATACTACGTACACCATATAAAGATACCTAACAGAAAAATTAAAGTACAAAAACAGTAAGGAATCTGCTAAGACATCTCCAACCCTCAGACAACAGGCATGTGAAATAAACGCCACCAATAAAGAGTGCATAACATGTGTTCCATATTCAACTAAAAAAAACATTAAAGGAAAATCTAGAAAAACATCATTTACTTCCCTTCACAATTTTCTTCATATTTCATTAATAACAATGTCAGTAATCGATTTAACTTAAAGTAACCCAAGCGACCATAATGCCTTCTAAGTTTACAAGCGAAACAAGCACTTAAGTAATGTGGCCTAATTCTAATGAATCCAATCAAATGCCTGCATAAAAGGGCGGTCAACTAATATCGACGTCAATGCTACTAGCCCTGAGCCCATTCAACGCATAGACATGTATAATCATTGAAATACAAACTTGATTAATAGACGTGTATAATCGTTGAGATACAATCTTGAATAAAAATCAGGTTAGCCTAGATGCCCAATTTAAAGCCTTTCTTCAACGGTTATCACGTGAAAAAACACAAATATGTCCAATTATTCCGCATGTAATCACCAAAAAGCTACCTACTTAATACTGCTAAATACGAAGCAGAACGGAAATTCTCCAAAATTATCCATCTTGAAGTGCCCCATTTCATGCAATTTGCTTGATCAATTAACTCATTACTAAAATTAGCTTAGTCTTTAAACATGAACCACACCAATCAATTAAATAGAAATCAAAATTAGGGTCAAATTAAAAAAAAAATCGCAGAGAAAAGGGAAATAATTATAAAAGTCAACAAAAACAGAAAATCAAGCAACAGAGATAAAAGAGAGTATGATGATTACAGCAGAATCGAACTTGCTTCGAGACATGACCGATGGGAGATGAAGTTGCAGAAAAACAAAAGAGAGAGATTGATCCCCTTCCGTTTTAAGTCAACTCTTCAGAACATTGATGGAATCAACGAATCCCATTTGTATTTAGAGAATTAGGGATTAGTTCGTTGCAGAGAAAATTAATTATTAAATTATAACTGTCATCAGTTGAAGAAAGGCCATCACTATTATTAGTATTCCAAATCTCCAGAGAGAGAATGACAGGGACGAAGCAGACAGATTTAGGAGGTGGGTCCCATTTAAAAACGCGTGGCAACTAATGAGTGAAAATTTGGAACTGTCCAGGATCCTTACACGTGTTGGTAATTCAAAGTTTTTAATTTTCTGATTTTTATATTTACTTTATTATTGGAATAATAACAACCGGATCCCCCTTTTTTCGTGTTTACAAACAAAGATACGTTTTTTCTTTTTTTCATCAAATAGGACCCTAACTCTGTGACTCAAGCCAATGCCCTTACACCTCGTTTGGTACGTATGACTGAACTGGATAAAATTACTTAAGATTGGATAACATTAATTCAAATTATTGCTACAACATTTATACATACAACGTGGGATAATTTTATTTTAAGTTATCTTAATTAGAGTTTTATAAGATAATTAAAAACATCAGTTAAAAAATTAGAAATAAATCATCTTAACTTATTTTGTATGTACTAAATAAATTTTTAAAATTTATTGTAATAATTTAATTGTACAATATATTTTATGTACCAAACAAATTCTTAGTATTAGATTATTAAAATTTAATATCATAAGAGTAATTTAATAATTTTTATAAAAGTTAGGGATTCGTTTGATACAAATATAGAGTCTATGTCCTTAGTTACAATTTTTTTAATTGTAAAACTGTAAAATTATAGGGACCCAAATATCAGTACCCTACATTATTTAATAATTAAATACCGCTCATCATAGTGGAATTTGATTCACGTAAAATTATAGCCGTTAAAATATCAGGTCAGTGTTGATGTTCGCAACTACACATAAATTCATTGAATGACATTTAACGAACAAGCCTAGAAGATCAAATAAAATAAGCTTTTATTTGGAAGTGGATATTAGATTATTTTTTAAATTTTGATATAATATATTGACGAAAAATATATTTAATTTTTAAAATTTTATATTATTCGTTTTAAATTTTACGTTCTTAATTTTTAAGTTTTACGTTTTAATATTTCAAATTTTAAATTTTTTTAATTCATGATTAAAATATATAAGATATATATTAATCAAATTATTATTTTTTATATTTATTTTTTATTATTTGATTGCATTATATATTTTTAAAAGTTTAGAAATTACTTTAATTTTAAAAATATTTTAACTTATTATTATTTTTGTTTAAAGAAAATAAAAAAATACATTTTAAAATTATCATCAATTATTTTTTAATATTATATGTATGTATTTTTAATAAGTGATAAAGGCGATTATCATCGAGTCTTTAATTTTTTATAATTTTTAAAATAAAAATATAGTTTATTTATTTATGTTAAATAGGTTCCTTACTCAATTGACTAGTATGATATAAGAGTATGTATACAATTAGGAATTTATTTAATATAAATAAATAAATTATATTTTTATTAATAAAACGTTAGGGACCTAAATGATATTTAATTGGTTGCATTTAAGAAAAGACTCAGTAAATTTCGAGGATATTTTGGTCCCACGTGAGAATACGATGTTGATTAATGGTTAATTTATTATTCAGAACATGCCAGGTGTATAATTGCACAGAGGGTAAAAGAAACCGTTTGTCCTATTATTTATTGGGAAAACAACAGATAAGTCCCTAATGTTTATAAAAATAACAAATATGAATACAGTTTGGTCATTTATGATAAGTAGATCCTCAATGTTAACCATTAATTTCATTACAAGTAGATTCCAACCATCATGCATCAAAATATTTCATTATTTATTATTATGATAAATCTTAGGAACTTATACATTAATATATATATATATATTATCGCTCAACAATCTAAGAATATTTTGTAAATAATAAAATTTATTTTATGAAAAATTAATTAATATTTTTATTTTATTGAAATATTATGCATAATTATATTGTGTGAATTAGATAATATTATATATTGCCTAAACCATTTCCTTTTATAAAGTGAAATCTATAATAAACAATATCCCTTATATTGATTAATTGATTTTTGCAAAGAGTTGGATGCTTGATTTGATTTGAAAGTGATTCTATAACTATTATCTTATCTATTACAAAGCTTATGATTATTAATATTTATTATATTGTATGAAATAGGATTGGTATGTCAATTCAAAATTATTTGTATGCAATGGTGCAATTTATTTAATTGGAAATTGTAAATAATTTGAAAGCATTACAAGAAGAAAATACTAAATAAGCAATCCCAATAGCCATATGAAGGAAGCCATTATTCTTCATTGGTCAAATTTCCAACACTATGGGCAGTATGGAGTTTCATAAAATTAGTGGCAAGAGAGCATATTCAATTTGTCAAAGTCTCCACTCAAAAAGTTATAAAATGACCATTTTATAATGAAAATGACCTTCGCAATTGGTTATAAAAATATATTTAGACTTGCTTCATTTAATTGTCTTCTTTGCTTGACAATAAAATGAAGGAGACCCAAAGTTAAGTGGGTTGTTGATGAAAGTGAGATGTTAACAAACCCTAATAAAATTGCATCTTGAATTTACAAAAGAACACGATAATGGGTGCAAAACAAAATTAAAAAATAAATAAATTCTTTACTTGGACCTTAACATGATCAATTGACTAAGCTATATCGGCCTAGTCTTTAATTTTTAGTATTTCTACGAGCACTCGGCGATGTTTGATCATGCCCCTTCACTGTATCAATCAAAGGATGCACTCAGGATCACTCTTAAAATTCAACCAAGCCCGTGTCTTTCAAATCCCAAGGAAAAAAATGGGGGTAATATCATCTAGGTTACTAGATTTGTACTAATTTTTCAAATAATTACATAATTTTATTAAACTTAGGATAGGTTTTAGTAGAAAAAGTGTTATATATATATATAAGAGAAGGTAGGGGTGTTTAAAACAGATTTCGGTTTTGAGTGAAGCCGAACTTATCATAAATAAATTTGGTTATTAAATTTTAAAATTGAAATCTACCATGTTTAACAGGATACTCTGTTTTTTTGTTTCGATTTCGGAAACAAATCCTTTATTTATCAAATACATATATTTCTACTTTTAGCAAGACAACCAAAATGTTTATGTCGCGGCCGCATTTCTTTACATAGTGACTGTAATGTAATAATGAGTATGGAAAATATATATATATTGAAATAATAATAATAATAATAAATATTAAATTCAAAACTCATTACTAAGCTAATACAAGCCCAAACATTTTGTAAATTAAGGCCTGGTATTAATGTATTTTTGATTAAATCAAACCCATTTAATTAAGGAATTTGGGCTTAGAAAAAATAAAAGGATGATGAACCCAAATAAGTCACATGGCCAGCCCACCCATTTATATTTAAGCATTACCTATCATTTATTTGGTCATTATTTTTTTCACCTAGAAAGTACTAGAAAGAATGAGAAGAGAGGAAGTTACGGGAGAGCAAAGGAGAGAAAATGAAGAAGACTCAAAATGGGTCTTGACAGAGAGATGGAAGGGAGAGCAAAAGATAAGAAAATGGTGGAAAATAGAAGGAGAAGAGAGAATTTGAGAAGAAAAAGGAAAGAGGGGAAGAAGAGAAGTAAGGGTATTTAACCGATCAAGAAAGAGAGAAGATGAGAGAAGAAGTGTTAGTCGAGCATGGGAGGATGAGGAATTGCCGAGGAAGCCAAGACGGGAAGAAAATTGAAGAGATGAAGACCATGGGAAAGGCTACCAAAAATGGGTCTTGGCCGAGCTGTGTAAGGAGAAAAAAACAGAGCAAAAGAAAGGAAAATGGGAGATATGAGAGAAGAGAAAGCCGAGCAAGATGGGAAGATGAAGCATGACCGGAAAAGAGAGGGATAGAGGAAAACAGCCATTGGTTTTCTGATCTTGAACGGAAAATAGAGGCTTGTCATTTTTTCGGCAACAAAAGATTTGGGTTTTTGTTTAATAGACAGTCAGTCTTCGGTGTGAATGCAGAGCAGGGTGAAAACGGAGAGAGAACAATATTGATGAAGCTGATAAGTTGGCTAGAAGTAAAAGTACAATGCCTGAACGGTTTAGGCACTTGACCAAAGAAGCACCTCATCATCCTGTGAGGTGGCCATGGTTTGTTGGTAAATCTACTGAACTGGGCTTCCGAGATTAATTCCATTTGAAGTTAATTCTTTTTCTCTTCTTAAATTTGGTTATCATGCTTTGTGTAGCAATATGTTAGTGGAAGAAAGGAATACTTTTATGGTGTTTTTGGTTTTTCTCCTAGATACGTGTTAGCATTTTTAATGATTAATAACATTTTTAGTTTTTGCAGCTTCATGTGGGTGCTTCTAGCAAAAAAAAAAAAATAATAATAAGAAAGAGATACCTACTAATTTTGTTTAAAAATTTAATGCCGTGTCCAAAATGCACAAGTTCAGTAACATCTTGTAAACATCCTCCTTAGAAATTGAACTGTAAGCACTGATTTTTGTATATTTGGATCTTCGAAGTGAGATGCATTGTGTTAAATGTAATTAAGTGCAAAATACCCTCAATAGGACAAAATTAGCAACTTTCTTTTATTGAATTGTGTTTTTCTCACTGCTCTGATCATAGGATGATATAGGATTTTTTTTCCCTTAAAGTGAAGAGATAGTGCTTTAACATAAGGTGAAGAAGTTGAATAACCACTAATGATATTTATTAGTATGAAGAAGAAATTTGAGAAGGAAGCTATTGTTGCTTCTATCAAGAGATGATATTGAAATTTGTAGCCCATAAAAGAACTTTGTAGAAGGGAAGAAGATAAGCAGCTGATCATAACTTTTGTAAGAAAGCTTTCTGCAAGTAATCTACCATTGTATTTCTTTTCCTGTCAGTTTAACTGGTCTGATTAGTCCCTCCCTTAGCTTGAAAGCTTTTTGTAAGAAAGCTGATCAGTCCAACAATGCTGGAATCTTAACCTAAGCTTAGTAATTTATTTATAAAACGAATTATAGACCTCTAATTAATGAACCGCAAAATTCTAGGAAAACTACACATGACAAAGGATAACATAGTCAAAAAATAAATTTTTCTGTGTATAAACAAACTCCTAGAAAACTCGGAAAGTCTGTTAACCTGTTGCGAAATTGAATGGGAACAATGTCTATTCATTTAAGTATAAGTTAAGTTATAGAAATCCAAATAAGGCACCGTAAAAAGCCACGTAAAATAGACTTATAGAGGAGGAACATATTAAAAGTTCAGCTTAAAATGCATGGCCGATTGATCCCAGCACAAATTACGAAGTTGCCCATGTGCAACGAAGAATTATATATAAAAAAAATAATAATCGAAAAATGAATTGCAATTATTTGACTTGGGTAACTGTAGTCCAAGCTTCATAGTAATCTAAAACATCTTGATTTCTTATAAGGGTTTAGTGTTCATGCATGATATAATTATTCAGTTATGAGTTAAATATGCTATATTGAAATTCTTAACGAAGGACATTTAATGTAGATTGTCGGTTGGAGCACCTGTCGACCACGCCATGATTTGAATTGACTAGGCCTTAACCTGTGACTGGATATTTTTACCGTGCTACATTATTGTTGTATTTTAATACTCAAATTTAGAAATGCTTTAAGTATCAAGTTAAAATGTTTGATGTGCCCAAATGTGTATATTGGTGAGATTGCTGAATTTGAATGATGGATTTTGAATGGTGAGCATGTTGTGAATTATATGTATTTCATGTGTGAAATTTCGAATTTTTATATGATGATCATGATTGAGGATAAATCGCATTAATTTATGGATTTCTTTTGATATCATGGTTTTAGACAGAGATTTTATGTTTCCAAAACGTGATGTCAGATTTGTTTTAAACATGAGTAGGAAATTTGAATTTCTAGATTTTGCCCTACGAGGCCAGAGTTGTATTTCGGTTGTCTGTGATACCACGAGTCGGCATACTAGAGTAAAGATTCGGGACTTTAAGTGATCCCTTATCTCAGAGATATATTCTGGCTGCCTGTGATATACCGTGGGCCATGATATCAGAGTAAAGATAAGGAGCTTTAAGTGATTATTTATCTCAGAGATATAGTTTCAGTTGTCTATGGTATTGCGGGCTGGGATACCAGAGTATAGATTCGGGGCTCTGTGACCCCCTATCTCAGATATATATTCTGGTCGTCAGTGATATCGCTGCTAGGATATCAGAGTTATCGATTTTTCAGTTTTCAGATGACATAGTTTTCATATATGATTTTATTCTAGAAAATAGTATTTCCACTTATATTTTCCAAAAAGAAAATTGATTTTAGAGCAGCAGAGGAGTTCCAGTATGGTGTGATTTTCAGTCTTAAGATGATATAGATTTTAAAACGATTTAAACTACAGAAGATGGTAAATATGATTATAAATTTAAAATTTTGCATTGAATTTTACATACAACGGAGTTTATTTTTTGAAAAATATAATTTCTTACATTATCTCTATCCACTCACTGGGTCTCTCAAGACTTATCCTTCACATTTTCAGTTTTACAGGTCAGACAATTATATAGAGAGAAAAACAAAAGTTTTAGAACAGTGGCGACACAAAAAAAAAAAAAAAAGAGGAACAGGATACACACTGCAGTCACTAGGGCATATGAGTCTGTCATGCATAGAGAGTCCTGTCATAGCTAGTCTTGAATGTTTATTAGATAGTATTAAGATGTAATAGATATTGTAGAATTCTTTGTTGACATTTATATCATGATTGAGCGTATTGTCCGTATGCATTCTATATATTATGTCATTTGTTATTGTGCCTTATTATAATTGTGCATGTAATCAGATAGACAGGGAGAGGCTTAGGGTGACGGTGGACTCCGTCATCTGCCGGTAGCATCTCTAGATTTAGGGTTGTTACAATTTACATAAATAAAGCAAAATTATTTCACAAGTAAATAATTTTGATTTTCTGCTTTTTCTGTAATCCAGAGTTGATGTTCACAGACAATGCAAATTCAAAGCAAGCTCCCCCAAAACAACAGAGCAGATCGTCTTCTCGTGAACAAAAGTACAGAACTACAGATAAGCATGGAGTGTATAAGCTGGAAATACCTTATGTTGATGGTGTTGACTGTGTAGATGGTATGGCAATTGATTCTCTATGCCATGCAAGCCTAATGGGAAGCTCATCTTCAGCATGTAATGTTCCTGGTACAAAAACTGCAACAAATGAATTCCTAACGTTTTCCCATTTTTCTTAGGTAAAATTATACTTGATATCGTCAAAGTAATAGGATCAAAAGCCAGCAGTGAAGATAAACTACGTTGTAACATAAAGAGTAGGCAAATAATTCGTTATGCTGTATTTAACTGTGTTGTGTATGCTTTAAATAAAACATTAGAATTAAGTAAATAAATTGCAAAAGCTTTCTTGCAGACGCAAAATTCGGTTCGCATGCTTTGAATTTGACCTCAGGAAACTATTGTTTGAGCACATAGATTCACTACATCTCTCTCATTTCCTCTTTTACCATTTGGGCAAAGACTTTACTCATTGAAGCACCAGCAAGATCACTTACACCTGCCACACTAAATTCTGTGGTAGATAAGCTGGTTTGAGACTCTGACTGGTTGACAAGATTTTTTGATGAAGATATCTCACCTTCATGACTGTATTTTTCTTCACTTACTTGGAGTTGAAGTCCATACTCCAAATTCCACAAGACATCTCGCATTGAAGGTCGATCAATGTTACATTCTGCTAAGCATTTCTCAACAAACTAGCCAAACTTTTGTAAAGGGTCAAGTTTTATTTGACTGGTGATAGTAGGATCTACAATGTCCTCTAATCCTCCACTCTTCTGACACTTTGTTGCCCATTCTACTAAATTTATTTTTTCTATCGGAAGTGATGGATCAATAACTGGTCTCCCGCAAAGGACTTCAAACATAACCACACCGAAGGAGTACACATGATTTTTCGGTTAGCTGTTGCCTTGTCAAGTACTCTGGATCAAGATACCCAAAGCTGTCCTTCACTGCTGTACTGACAGAGTTGGATCAAGGTTAGGGCCAGTTTTCGAAAGCCCAAAATCAATAACCTTAGCCATAAGATTTTTGTCTAGCAGTATGTTAGCTGACTTGACATTATTCACCTTTGTGAAGTCAATATGAAGATAGTGAAGAGGTGATGCTGCAATTCACAGTACCTCTGCAAGTACTTTGCTAACAGAATTGCAGTACCATCCCTAGATGAACTGAATCCATTAGCTGGCAGTGAACGGCATTGGAACAAGCTTGAAATTCACAGATTTAAACAAATTCTTCACTATTGTAGCAAAGACTCTAATAATAATAGTAATTAGAGTTAGAATTTGAAGATAAATGAAAAACTTCTTCAACTATGGAAGAGATTGAGTTGAAGTATCGAGTTGATCCAAGCGAGGATCTCTAAGTATGGGTTCATCAACAAATCTGTGAAGAGGGAAAAACAAAACAAGAGCGGCGAGTTTTGGTGGTCAAAGAAGAATAAGTTTAAGTGGCCTAGGATTAGGTTAGATTTTGATTTTTATTGTTTAAATTTTTCTAGGTTTGGTCGGGTTGGGTCAAATCTGGGTCAGACGGATTGGGTGTGATTCATCAGTTCCGTTCGGTTCCATAAGATAGAGAACTGAAATCGAATCAAAATAAATCGGTTCTTTATTTTTAATACTGAAATTGGACTTAAACAAATTAGTTCTGGTTTAATAAATGAACTATCCGGTCCTATTTCATAAGGTTTCGAGTGATCATCCCTTGGAAAAGGATCGGAAACTCTTAACTTTATATAATTTTTTATACTAATTTTTTAACTATTAGATTAATACAATTTTAATGGTGTGTAATTAATACATCATAATAAATACATATGTAAAATACAATCTCAATCATTTAAATATGATTAATCTAATGGTATATAAATAGTATAAGAAACTGTGTAAAAAATTAATACTCTTGATCTTAACCTCTATATATATATATATATATATATATATATTACGGTGATTTGATCATTTTAATACTAGTTAGGGATATATGCGATACTAATAAATAAATCATGTTAATTTAATAAAACATAAATTGTTAGGGACCCGAATATTATTAACAAAAAGTAGTAGCTTATATTAATAAAACATATATTCCTGCTACTTTGGAAACATATCTAGTGGGATTTTTAATTATATATTCTTTAAAAGTGTAAAAATGATTTGAATAAGTCTCTATTCTCATTTTTATTAAATATCCTAAAATTGTGAGTAAAATCAGAAATATCTTTGTTGAGTGTATCAAACATTCGTTACACTTTTATCTCTCCCTAATATTTACAAGTTCTTAAATTTAAAGGAGGAAAAATGCATACATAAAGTTTGTTTTTCTTTTCTTTTTATTAATTTTCATTAATATAAACTCAATTTTACAAAATATCCTTACTTTTAATTTTAAAATTTTAAAAAATGCATTAAAATCACAAAAGATTGTGTTAAACACATCGGATAGTCTTGCAGTACATGACCCAATATGGTCTTGTAATTTGTAATATACGACTTGCTGATGATCATTATGATTATTTTAGTAGTCAATATGAAATGCTTATTGGAAGAATGAGTATAAGAATATTTTTACATTTATAAATATGAGAACTGTTTTATTGGTTTGTGGTCAAATATAGCTAACTTGTTGGTCAGCGAAGTAGAGTTATAGATGCTCAATTCGACTAAGAAATGGCTTTATGGTGTCTAAGGCATGTTCGAGATTGAGATGCTATGCTTTTTAAGCATAAAATTACTAACTTTTAAAGTACAAGTGGAAAAGGAAGCAGTAAATGTGTTCATTCTAAAAACACCATTTTTATCAGTTTTAAATATATATTACTGGAAGAAGAAAAATACTCATGATTGCGATGACTATATTGACAGATTGTTGTGAGTGAATGCCTTTACTTATTCTTTTTGAATGTTTAAGATGAAATGAATCACCTACATGGTTATATATATATATATATATATATATTGTCTTATTGAATTGAAAAATGTCCAATTTATAGAGTATGAATTATTTTGTTAGTTGATGGATGGATTTAGAAATATAGAATTCTATTACTATGAATTTTCAGATATTGGATGGAAAAATTAAGTTTTAATGTATGGTCTCTGATTTCCTTTTATAGTTTCATAGTTTCAGTTGTTCAACTTTTATCACTTTGAGATTCCTTCAAGATTTGTGTAGCACAAAATTCAGATTATTAAGAGTGCTTGATATTGAGGTTTCTGAATATACAGGCACCGCATTCTGGAGACCTAACTACTTATCCGAAGAGATAGGAGAGTTGATTCACTTGAAGAACCTAGGATTAAGGAATTCACGTGTATATAGTCCTCCATCATCAGTTCTCAGATTGCGGAAGCTACAGACTCTCGACTTATCCAATGCCATGCACCATTCTAAACTGCCAATTGAAATTTGTAAGTTGCGAGAGTTGAGACATCTGACAGGAAAATCTCGAAGGCCTTTGTTGATAGATAATATGACTAATCTTCAAACTCTAAAGCTTGTAGACTATGAAAGTTGGACTAAAGTGAACCCAGATAAGTTGGTTAATCTTCGAGAGTTGCACATTGAACCCTACAGGCTGGCAGAGGAAAAGGAGGTCACTTTTGACTCTATTGCCAAATTGAAGAACCTTCAAATACTATCGGTTAGATATGCAGATTCTTTTGCTTCACTGCAACCACTCTCTCGTTGTCCATGCACAGTAGATTTGAGATTGGTTGGGAAGATTGAGAAATTACCAGAAGACATGGATAAAATCTTGCCAAATCTAGAATGTCTGTCGTTAATGTTTCCTCTTTCAATAAAGACCCAATGCCTGTATTAGAATGTCTGTCGTTATTGTTTTCCTCGGCTTGAAATTCTACAACTTACTGGTACTGGCGGTTTTTATGGATCACAGGAATGGCAAGTAGAGGAAGGAACTATGCCTGTGCTTAGAGGCTTAAGGATCCCAAAGAGCTACAAGTAGAAAATTCCAGAAAGATTGAGATCAATCCCTCTCCCTACAGAATGGGAACCTCAAGAAGGTTTCTTTTAATCATTCTTCTGTGTGTGCGCTTGCGTGAATTATTGTATTATTTGTTGTATTGTATAGTGCTTTTCCACCTCTGTTATTATTGCAAATTTACCTTGATTATATTCTTTAGTTCTAGTAAGATATGATTCATGTGTTTTCGTCCAATGGTTCATAAACACTACTGTGCAGAAAGAATTTTATTTTGGAGAATTATAAAAAGGGCAATGACATTCGGAGAGATTTGCACATCCCTAACTTCACAAGAAAATTTTCGTTACAATGTTGTTACCCTTTTACCATACAAGTCCAAAGCCTGTAGGCTCAGCAAATTTACAATGGATGATGGAAAATCACTGATATATGTATCCCTTAGTCCCGTATACTTCAAGTGAGTTAATTTTCGTATTTCTTCATGCAAGCTCAAGTACTCGAAACCATCCATATCGAGCACTCTTAGCAAGCTGAATTTTGTGCACAAGGGGTGTTAAGGATTGCATTATATTGACATTGAGTGACTCATCCCACCGTTGGTTGAAGAACAAAAGGGAACGCGATAGTGAATTACAATGTTGAAACCATGAGAACTTTTCCATCTCAAGATAAACAGCGTGTCGTCGGCACAAAAGATCACGAACTCGACATGTTGTAATCCTGCCCCAAAAATCCTTTTTCTATTTGAATTAGGCTACTGTTAATCAACTCATCAAAGTATCTTTAGCAACTTCTTCCATAATTCGATCTTCATCTTGTGGTTTGAAACCTTCTGACACCAACAATCGGATTAGTTTCTCCACGTTGATCTCAAAGTCCTCCGGAAAAAGTCCGACGTAGAGAAAGCATAGCTTCAATTGTTAAGGCAAATCATTGAAACTTAAAGCTTGTAAATAGGACATATGAATTGAATCATTCTTTAAATATCTCAAAATGTGATCATGCACCAGGCGCCACTCTTGTTGCTTCTTGGCAGATAAGAGTCCACTCAATACAACTATGGTGAGTGGTAGGCCGCCGCATTTTTCCACCATCTCACCTTCCCAGCTTCTCTAATCCTTCTTCTGCATTTGAGTTTCGAAAAGCTTTCTCACAGAAAAGCTGCCAACTCAAATCTGGCTTTAAAAATCAAAGTTCATAGAGAGAATTTTTCTCATTCGAACACTCACCAACATCTTTATTAGGAGTAGTGATTATATTGTTGCACATAGGTGAGTTGGAGACTTAGTTTTAAAAATGTTGTATATAGGTAGACATTTTTAAAGTTAACAGTTTAACTTTGAAAATTGATTTTCAAAGTCGCCGACTTAACAATTGGAGGAACTTTCATATGCATTGGTCAATATTAATTGGCCATGAATTGCCTACAAATAGAAGACATTTTTACTCCATTGAATTCTCTCAATCCCTTAATTTCTCCCAAAGAGAAATATCAAAATATTCTAGTTGAATGTAGTTTTCTTAATACTTGAGAGAATGTTCTGCAATTGTATTCTCCTTATATTTAGAGAGTTGTAATCCCACTTTTCATAGTGAATTATTATACTTTGCCCGTGATTTTTTATCCTAATTAATTTTTAATTTTTTCACGTAAATTTGTGTGTTATTTATTTTCATCTTCGTTATTTATTATTGTTCTTATATGGTAGGTAAAACTATCTACATATACAATGGAAAATTAAGCCTCTTATTTATATAATAATTATTTGTGAATTTCATTTTAAATTATAGATAAAAGTTCCCAAGCATCCTAACAGTGGTATTAGCGCTCCAAGTTGTTGCAACTTATTCATGGAGATACTATTCAAGTACGTGTTATTATTTACATATACGTGAAAATAGTGGGAGCCTAGTATAACGGTGCAAGTGACATATTTGTATGGTGGTGTACATGTCAAAGAAAGTTCTGTCAAATGGCTCTAAATTGCCTAAGGGCTTTAGGTTTTAAGTGTGATCATTGTGACCCTTCCAATTTTTCTTGAGAATTTTCCTAATGTACTTTTGCATACATAGTGCATTTATTACTATTAAAGGTTTCAGTACTATTTACATATACGGTACTATTTATAGTGAAATATTGGGAGTGAGTTCGAGTAAGATTAGGACTATGACAACAAAGTTTAAAATTCAGAAATTCAATGAAAGCAATTTCTGATTGTGGAAGATGAAAATGAAGGCAATCTTGAGAAAAAATAAGTGTTTTGCGGCTATAGAAGATAGACCTATGAGTATCACAGATGAAAAAAAATAGAATAAAATGAGTGAGGATGCAATGACTGATCTCTATTTGGGATTAGCTGACGAGGTATTATCGAGCATTGAAAAGAAAAAGACAGCAAATGAGATATGCGATACTCTCACAAAATTATATGAGACAAAATCACTTCACAATAAGATTTTCCTAAAGAGAATGCTTTACACTCTTCAGATGTTAGAATTAATAACGGTGACAGAGCACATCAATACTCTAAAACTTTATTTTTGCAACTCACATCGTTGGGTCATAAAATAGAGGAAAATGAACGTGTAGAGCTTTTACTTCAAAGTCAACCAAACTCGTACGATCAACTCATTATCAATTTGATAACTCAAAGCACTTGATCTGATAGCCTAGCGTTCGACAATATAATAGCAGCTACATTAGAAGAAGAAAACGACGTAAAAATAAGGAAGATAAGTTGACAAGTTCTCATTATGCGGAGGCTCTATTGGTAATGACAGAGAGATCAACGAAACATGCTTTAGTGGGAGTCAAAATCATGGTAGATCAAAATCAAAAGGTAAGAAGAAAATTAAATGTTACAGTTATGGCAAGGTCGAACACGTGAAAAGTGAATGTTGGAAAAATAAAAAGAACGTAGATACAAGTTCTTAATAAAATATGACAAGTATCTCAAGAAATGGAGAAATCTTGTATAACGAGGCGACAATAGTCACTAAAAGTAGAAAGAAATTTGCTGATATATGGCTCGTGGATTCATGAGCGATACGACACATGACCTTTTGGAGAGAATAGTTCCATCAATATAAACCTATCTCAAGGGGATCCGTGTTCATAAAAGATGATTATGCCTTGAAGATTGTCGATATTAGGACTGTCAAATTAAACATGTATGGCGGCATGACTCACATCATTTAGGAGGTATGACATGTGAAGGGTCTTAAGAAGAATCTATTGTCTTTAGAACAATTGGATGTGATTGGGAGTAAAACTTAGATTTAAAATTGGATTATGAAGATTATAAAAGGAGCGCTTATAATAATGAAGGCGAAAAATGTAGCTGCAAACTTATACATGTTGCAAGGAGAAACATTGTAGGAAGCAGAGGCATTGGTTTCATCTTCAAATTACGAAGAAGAATCAATGATGATATGGCATTGAAAGCTCGAACATATGTTAGAACGAGGTTTAAAGATTCTCTCAGAACAAAAGCTACTTTCTGGTTTCAAAATGATGTCTATACCATTTTATGAACAATGTGTTGTTAGTAAGCAACATAGATTAAAGTTTAGTACATCCAGTTCTAGAAGCAAAAACATTCTAGAGTTAATTCATTCAAATATTTGGCAAACACTAGTTAAGTTCCTAGGAGGAGCAAAGTACTTTGTGTCATTCATTGATAATTATTTTAGGATATGTTGGGTATATCTAATCAAGAGGAAGGGAGATGTATTTAAAGTCTTCAAAGTTTGTAAAGTGCAGGTGAAATTTGAATTTGAAAAAAATATCAAGTGTTAGGATGAATAATGGAGGAGAATTCGCCAATGATGTATTTGATGCATTTTGTCAAGAAGAAGGGATCAAAAGATAATTCACTACGATATACACTCAGAGCAGATAAACAAAACCTTGTTAGAAAGGACAAGGGTAATGTTGAGATTAACAAAATTACCCAAGTCTTATTGGGTTAAAACTATTAATATTGCCTACTATATGATAAATCGGTCATTATCATTAACAATTAAGTTGAAGACACCGTTGGAGATGTGAACTGAAAAACCAACTGACTACTCCAACCTTTATACATTTGGAAATCTTGTATATGTGATGTGCAATTCCTAAGAAACAACGAAGCTGAATCAAAAATCCTGGAAATACATATTCTTAAGGTATGCTGATGAAGTGAAGAGGTATTGCTTGTGAGACCCTACTGCTTACAAGCTTATCATCAATATAAATGTTATATTTATAGAAGATAAGTTACAAAAAAAGAACGACGATAGTATTGAAGATGAGAAATTAGAGACTACTATAATTCAGGTAGAAGAAAAATCAGTACATGAAGATTCTTCTGAATTAATACCGTTACTTCAGAAGAATCAGTTAAGTCTAAAGTTTCAAAAGTTCGACGATCAACTTATGAGAGTATAACACCATCTTAGCAATTAGAATACATTATGGAGGGCAATATTGTATACTGTCTTTTAATAGAGGATGATGAGCTATTAACTTTCTAAGAGGCAACGAGTAGCTTCGATGCACATCTGTGGATAGCAGCAATGCAAGAAGAAATTGAAGCTCTTTATAAGAACAAGAGTTGGGATCTTGTGCCACTACCACATGGAAGAAAGGCTATTGGAAAAAAATGGGTCTACGAAATCAGGCGGAATAGCAATGATCAGGTGGAGCAGTATCGTGCAAGATTGGTGGTTAAATGGTATGCTTAGAAAGAATGCATTGATTTTAATGAGATAGTTTCACTCGTTGTACGACTTACTACAGTCAGAGTAATCTTGGCTATATATGCTACGTTTGACTTACATTTATACCAACTAGATGTAAAAAATTGCATTTCTTCATGGAGAAATTAAAGAAAAAATTTTTGTGTTCCAGCCAGAGGGTTTTAAAGAAAATGATAAAGAGAACTTGATTTGCAAGTTAACCAAATCTTTGTACTGTCTTAAGTAGGAGCCAAAGTGTTGGTACAAGAGATTTGATTCCTTTATTATTAGCCTTGGATACAATAGACTTAATTTTGTCAATTGTGAGTATTTCAAGAGATTTTGTGATAATGATTTCATCATTTTACTGTTGTATGTGAACGACATATTGGTAGCAGGTCTCAATAAAGATCGAGTCCAAGAATTGAAGGCATTATTAGATAACGAGTTTGATATGAAGGATTTGGGACTAACAAACAAGATTCTAGGGATGCAGATTCACCAAGATAGAAAAGACAAGAATATTTAGCTTTCCTAGAAAAATTATTTAAAGAAAATCTTGCGATGCTTCACCATGGAAGATTATAAGCCAATTTTTATCCCTCTTCTTGTGAATTACAAATTATCCTCAGTAATATGTTCTAGTAATGAATCAGAGATGATAGAAATGTCTCGAGTACTGTATGCATTAGTAATGAGAAGCTTAATATTCGCCATGATATGTACAAGATTAGATATTGCACAAGCAGTGGGAACAATCAGTATATTTATGGCGAATCCTGGCAGAGAGCATTAGAATGCTGTAAAGAGGATTTTAAGATATGTCAAGGGGAACTCAGATGTTGCTTTATGTTATGGAGGATCAGAATGTATTGTCAGAGGTTACGTAGACTCGGATTATGCATGTGACCTTGATAAAAGGAAATCAACTACTGGCTATGTGTTTACACTTGCAGGATGAGCTGTGAGTTGGGTTTCAAAATTGTAAAGTGTGGTAACATTATCTACAATAGAAACAGAATACATGGCAAGTACACAAGTATGCAAGGAAGCAATATGGGTTAGAAGACTCATGGAGGAACTCAGGGACAAACAAGAAAAGATGTATTTGTTTTGTGACAGTCAAAGTGCCTTGCACATCATAAGAAATCCATTCTTTCATTCCAAAACAAAACATATAAGTGTTCAATACCTTTTTGTTCGAAATGTAGTGGAGAATTAAAGTGTAGACATGCAGAAAATGCACACCAAGAATAACCAAGCAGATTTTTTGATTAAGTTAATCAGTATTGACAAATTTAAATAATGTCAATCCTCTTGTGGCCTATCAAAAAAGCTAGCGGAATAGAATGACAAGGTAGAAAGGTTGATGTAGAGACGCGATTAATTTTTAATCAAATTTCCTAGTGAGAGAATGTTGCATATAGGTGAGTTGGAGGTTTGATTTTGAAAATATTGTACATAGGTGAACATTTTTAAAGTTGACAGCTTAATTTTAAAAATTAATTTTCAAAGTTGTCAGTTTGACAATCGAAAGAGTTTTCACATACATTGGTCAATATTGATTGACCATGAATTGTCTATAAATAAAAAACATTATTATTTTTTTGTTCATCCCTTCTTAATTCTCTTAATTTCTAAATTTTTCAATTTTTCTCAAAGAAAAATATCAAAACATTCTATTTGAATATAATTTTCTTGATACATGAGAGATTGATCTGTAATAGTACTCTCTTTGTATTTAGAGAAAAGTTATAATCTCACTTTTCATAATGAATTCTTCTATTTTACCTGTAATTTTTTATTTCAATTAATTTGTGATTTTTTTACGTAAATTTGTGTATTATTTTTTTCATCTTAATTTTTATTTATTATTGTGCTTATATAGTAGGTAAAGTTATAGAAGGTTAAACCTTCTATTTACATAATATTTATTTGTAAATTTCATTTTAAATTACATATAAGAGTTCTCAAACATGATAATTACTCTACTCGCATTATCGTTCTTCGGAAAGGCTCTTTTAGATCAAGATTTACCAAGCTTCTTTCTCGCGCACATCTTCAATCACCACCGAGTACAAACATCCTTGTAAAAAAATGTGAAGATATCGCTCCAAATCATCTTTATTCATCTTCTCCAGCTCCTTCGTTGAGACTTTGATCATGAAAGATTTTATTATCCGTGAAAGGTATTGAATTTTGTATTCCTGAGACACATAAACCCTCGAACAACAATCAAATTTAATCTTGACATAATTGTTGTGGTAAAGCTTTCTAGCAAGAGTTGTTTTGCCCAAACCACACCCATGACACAGCTCCTCCCCAGAATTTATCCAACAAGATGCTAATATCATCTTCATAGCCAACAACTTTCTCATCAGCTCCGAATGATATGGCTCTTCTCAGTTGATTCAATTTCTCAGCTCTTCTTTTTCTTTCCTGCTTCTAATACCAATTTTTTCAAGGCGATATGATTCGCGTTTACGGGAGAGATCATTGATTCTCTGTCTGAGTGCTTGAATCTCCTTGCCTATGCAATATATATTAGCTTTTTCTTTACTTTCTCTGTAAAAATCAATGTATATTGACCTTCGTTTTGGAGTCTCTCCTTCATCAACTTTGATCATGAAAGTATCCAAGATATCCTCGGAATCATAAGCAATGTCTCCGATGTCTGATACCAACTTCCGTTTCATAGCATCGTCTGCATCTTTTACGAAACATTGAATCCTTCAAGTTCGTTTTTAACCAACTGCATTTCATTTCTCACTCCCAATCCTTTGTACCACAAATGATACAACTGCATCAACCATAGCTCACGAGCCCTTTTCTGTTCTTCTAATTTCTTCTTCGTATAGAATTGGAATGTTCGTTTCTTTACAAATAATTTTTCAGTACATATCTAATTCTGATGGAATAAATTAAAAAGTTCGGAGTTCACAAAGTATCTGTAAGAGGAGAACAAAATGGCGTTCGATTCTTCATTTTATAGCCTTGAAACTTTATAAACTATGTCATTTGCCTGTGCTATAGTTGTTCATATGCACTGTAATTTCCTCTTAATTGTAATGTCTGAAAACTGTCTGATGCACACTTTTATGTCGTGATCAAATGCAAATAACAAGTGTCTTTCACTAAATATTGTAAATTTGTTAAAATAATTAAATTATTTTCTAATATTGAATTACAGGGAGCCGTATGTAATAACTCATGGGCCTTGTTAATTTTTTGAAACGGCCCATGAGCTTCCCTCAGAAAGCCCAAAGGAAACCTAATTTACAGCCCATAAAACATTTATGAAAATAACAGAAAAAATAATTGTTTTATTTTTTTCGTTTAGGAGTGGAGCTTCAGTTGCAGAACAACATGAAGATATCTAGGTTCATCAAAACTGAGCACTGTTCATTGTGAGTGGAAATATGTGTATTATAGAAATATAATTTTTGTCATTTTGAAATTTATATTTCAGGAAAAGCAAAATTGTTGATACTAAATTTTCGGCTCCACAGATGTTAACACGACTAAGTGAGTAAATGATTATCTTTTATAATTTTTAATTGATATAATTTATGTGTATTTTATTTTTGAAAAATGATAATGAATCACTTACTTATTTATTGTCTTATTAGTTGATGGATATGGGAAAACTATATTTCATATTCTGTTAGTATGAATTTCATAAATTCCATTGAAAAAATAAATTTTGATATATGGTCTCTGATTAGCTTTGAAAAATGCTTCAGTTATCATCAATTATTGTAGTTTATGGTCAACGAAGGCAATTTGGTGAAAGTTCAAGGAATTTTCACTCTTTTGACTCAGTTGCATTTTGCCAGCATTATAAGCAAATAATGTTTGAAATTAGTGAATTATATTTCATTAATTTATATCTTTCCTAGAAATAATGTTAACCTTTCTTGACAATTGCATAGTTATTTCTATATCCTGGCTGGCAAGATTCTCTAGTTTACCACTCGCTCATTTTAAAAATTTAAGTCAATGACTTGCAAGATCAGTGTAATTGTAAATGAATAATTCAGCTTGCAACTTGATTGAAGTCATATTTTATAGAGCAAAATATAAAGATTTAAGCTCTTCCTGGCGGAGAACCCAGAGCAGCACCGTATTTTCCTACCTGTGCCCACTATGCATATTGGCAGGCCATCTTCTTTGCAGTCAATCTGAAATTAGTTCACCCAAAACTAGACACAAAATAAGTCTAATCACCAGCCAAATACAGCAAGTCAAACACTGCAACCACAGGAATCCTTCCTCTCCTTGCAGGCAAGGGCTCTTCGAGCAACAGCTGCATTCATAGAATCTTGTGGACTATGGTTGATGCAATAGTGTCGTTTGTGGTGGAAAGGCTTGGGGACTTTCTCATCCAAGAAGCAGTTTTCTTAAAAGGAGCGAGAAATGAAGTGCAGCTGCTAAAAAATGAGCTGGAGTGGATGCTGTGTTTCATAAAAGATGCAGAGCAAAAACAAGATAATGATCCCTTGGTACGCAAGTGGGTATCTGACATTAGAGATATTGCTTATGATATTGAAGATATTTTGGACAAATTCTTGCTCAAATTTGACGATGGAGGGACTCCGGGGAAAAGAAGGTCGGGATTCTTATCTTCCATCAAGATGTGTGCTTGCGTATTCAACAAAGGCAAGGAAAAGGCCAATCTGTACAGCACAGGCAAGAAGATTGAAGATCTGAGAAAGAGAATTAATGATCTCTCTCATAAGCGTGAAAGGTATGGCCTCGAAAACATTGATAACAAGAGGGAAGGAACAAGCAATTCTCTTGGCAGATTGAAACAACTAAGAAGAGCTACCTCATTTGCAGTTGAAGAGAATGTTGTTGGCTTTGAGGATGCTGCTGACAAATTGTTGGCTAAACTTCTTGAGGAGAAGCCACAACGTTTTGTAATTTCTATTTTTGGCATGGGTGGTTTGGGCAAAACAACTCTTGCCAGGAAACTTTACCACAGCGATGATGTCAAGAATAAATTTGATTGTTGTGCTTGGGTGTGTGTGTCTCAGGATTTCCAAACTGAAGATCTCCTGCTAAGAATTATAAAGTCTTTCAATATCATAACCTCAGATCACCTGGCGAAGATGAGAGAAGAAGATTTGGAACGATATCTTCATAAATCTTTGCAACGACGTTCATATTTGGTGGTGATTGATGATGTATGGAAGAAAGAAGCTTGGGAGAGCCTGAAAAGAGCATTTCCTGACAACAAGAATGGAAGTAGAGTAATTATCACCACCCGCATCAGAGAAGTTGCTGAACGTTCAGACGAGAGAACTCATTTCCATGAACTTCGATTTTTAAGGCCAGACGAGAGTTGGCAGCTATTTTCAGAGAAAGCATTTCGAAACACAAACGCAGACCAACGTTTGGAGAAGTTGGGAAGAGAAATGGTGCAAAAATGTGACGGCCTACCACTTGCCATCGTTGTATTGGGTGGGCTTTTGTCTACGAAGAAGCCACAAGAGTGGCGTATAGTGCGTGATGACATTTGGCGGCATTTAAGGAATGATTCAATTCATATCTCCAACTTACTAGCTTTAAGCTTCAATGATTTGTCCTATCAGTTGAAGTTATGCTTTCTTTACCTCGGCCATTTTCCAGAGGACTTTGAGATCAACGCAGAGAAATTGATTAGACTATTGGTGGCTGAAGGTTTGATACCACAAGATGATGATCGGCTAATGGAAGATGTGGCTAAAGATAACTTGGATCAACTGATTAACAGAAGCTTGATTCAATTAGAAAAAAGATGTTGGGGGAGAATTGCTACTTGTGGAGTCCATGATGTTTTGCGAGATCTTGCAATTCAGAAGGCTAAGGAACTAGACTTCATTCACATTTACGATCAAATAAAAAACTCAACTTCCTCTTCAAGTGTATCACCATGTCGAAGACAAGTTGTATACTCCAGGATTGAGTCTTGGAGTCTACAACGTTGGAATCCACTCTCTCGTTCTCTTTTGCTCTTCAACCAGAGGTGGGATGGAAATTTCCAAATAACACAATACTTACCACCCTTGTGTCAAAGATTCTCGTTCTTACGAGTGCTTGATATTGAGGCAGCAGAAGTTACTGGCACCAGAATGTGGAGACCAAACTACTTACCTAGAACGATAGGAAAGTTGATTCATTTGAAGTATTTGGGATTAAGGAATTCGCGTATATATGATCTTCCATCAGCGATTATCAACTTGCAGAAGCTACAAACTCTGGACTTATTCAATACTACAGGGTCCGTTTTGCTGCCAAATGAAATTTCTAAGTTGCAAGAGTTGAGACATCTCATTGGAGTTTTTCGAGGGCCTTTGCCGATTGAAAATCTGACTAATCTTCAGACCCTGAAGCATGTACAGGTTCAAAGCTGGACTAAAATTAACCCAGATATGTTGATCAAGCTTCGAGAGCTGCACATTGACGACGAAGAATATGTAAGAAGAAAGGTGTTCACTTTCGACTCTATTGCCAAACTGGAAAACCTTCAAATATTATCGGTGAGACTGCAGGACGGTTCTTTTGCTTCATTGCAACCACTCTCTGATTGCCAACACCTGGTAGATTTGAGATTAGACGGGAAGCTACAGAAACTACCAGAAGACATGCACGAACTCTTGCCAAATCTCGAATGCCTATCATTAACTAATTCATATCTCGAGAACGATCCAATGCCTACATTAGAGAAGATGTCAAACCTCATTATTCTTGACTTAGGCTTCAATTCCTATCATGGAAAGAAACTGTCCTGTGTAGCGAAGGGTTTTCCCCGGCTTGAAATTCTTCGAATTGTTGATTTATCTAGACTAAAGGAGTTGCAAGTAGAGGAAGGAGCTATGCCGATGCTTAGAGGCTTAAGCAAACCCAGGACCTCCGGGGTAAAGATTCCATATAGATTGAGATCAGTTCCTCCCTCTACTGAATGGGAGTGCCAACAAGAATCCCACGAGTCATTCTACAGTAATGTGATCTGAACTCTTAATCATGGTAAACTTTATGTTTTGATCTCTCTCCTTTTTTTTCTGTTTTTTTTTACCATTGAAAACGCATATTTGACACTTCCTGGTTTTTCAAGTAAATGAATCAAATGAAAGTGAATAAGGATACAGTAGAATCAAGAAGAATTTAGCTGACAATCAAATGCAGTTTTCCAACTATAGTATTAGAAAGAAAACCAACAAGTTAATATATATGACTGAATTTCAATATAGAGCAACAGAGTGCTTATATAGCCCCGAATCTGGCATGACTCATTTTTGTTCATGTTTAATGATAAGTTTAAAGTCAGCATATATATTACATCAACAGTTTGATAATTCATATTATCTACCCTCACATTATCTTTTAATTGGAGGGAAATATTGTCCTCAAATTTGTGGGATGTAAGATCAAAGCCACTCCCTCCATCTGAGTGGCGATTTTCTGTGTTTTAACTTATATTCATTGCGATTAAAATTTCATTATACCATTGAACCAAATCAAGTTCATGAAAACACACTTGAGAAAACAAAAACAGTCTTCTGCTGTCGTGTTTACTCCATTTCACTGCTCTAATTATATATTTTCTTTTACTGAACTTTAAGAATTTAAGTGCTTTGTCTAGCATTCAAATTGAACTAAAACTTTGCTACTTTGGTGATCATTGAGAAAATGAAATTAAAACTGAAATAGTAATAAAGGAGCACAATCACTATACAAGAAAAGTACTGCATGCCCTGTGCTCATCCAATAAAATTGATCAATGACCAACAGAATAATTAATATTGACCTCGAAAAGATCAGGTGTACTGATTAGCTAATACCAGAGACTGTCACTTCCATAGCCATTCCATTTCCCCGGATGAGGAATTGATCTCAGATTATTTCAGTCTTTCCTATGAATCTTAAGCGTGTAATAATCTGATTGAAGAAGATCAATAAATTGAAAATAAATGATTATACAGCAAAATAAAATTTCAAATTCAAACATACTATATAATATAGTATATAATTAGCTCAACATTTGAGGGTATTTTAATTATAATATAGAAGTACAACAAACATAGGACAGCCGGGAAGGGCCTTCTCAAGCCTAACGCCTAATAAGTTGGACTTCCTCTTTCGGCTGCTTGCCATTTCGAAGTTTTGGAATCTCTTCTTGGCAAGAGACTTGCGTAGATTAAAATCAAAATGAGTTGTATTATGGTGTATATGGAATATATTATTTTTATTTAAATTCACGTTTAATTTCATCCCATCGTAAGTAACTAATCATTAAAAATTACTACTCCCAATTTCATATATTTAATATATTGATTTTATATTCATAATATTAATATAATATATTTAACATCTCGATTTCATATATCATCTATATATTGTCGGTTTTATTATCTATATTATTTTTTAAATAATATAATATTTTTAAAATTATATTTTAATTTTTATCTCAAGTGAATTTAATTTATTATATAGTAAAATCATTTTAAATTATAAAATTTATCATTCAATTATTGAATACTATATCACTACTTAAAATACAAATTGAACGTGGTCTATTAAAATCAATAAATAAGTAAATAACATTTAATATTGACAATTTAGTACCCTTGAATTATGTGCACCAAAGAAGCAAAATTAATATCTCAATTTAAGGAAAAAAAAAATTGAACTTAAGAAAACTCATCCTATATATATGCACACACGTGCGCGAACACAAATTTCTATACGAATTAATTTATACAAATTAATACGATAGTATTACATTATTGTCACATGTGATTGTATTATATCATTACCGCATGTTCTATATATTGCCCATTAGTATATGTGTAGGATTTGCATTGGAATCAAAATAATGAATTCAAGCTTCAATTTTTAAATAATCAACTTTTAAAATAAGTTGACTGGTGTTTAGTAGAAATAGATTGTAAAATAGTCACTTTTTAAAATAATTTCTTTTAAATGTTTGATAAATAAAATCTAAAAGTGTGTTATGCATGTATAATGACTAAAATGTACATGTATATTGTCTGGTAATATAAATACGGATTTATGTAGGTATTTGTTAACATTCTAAATATATGATTCTATTTATTGGCATTTATTAGAATTTTAAATATACATTTGATATTAATTTTTGTTTGTTTTATTTAAAGAATAAAAAATGTTGTATTAATTTTTTTGTTTAATTTTTAAAGGAATGAAAAATATAGTATTAGTTTTTTTCTGTTTATTTAAGAAATAAAAAAATATTCTATTTATTAATTAAATAAACTAAAATATATACACCATTCGATCATCAACAACTATGAAAATCGCCAGAGGACAACACCACTGGCACCATCAAATTCAAAATTTTAACCATGGCGTAGAGCGAAATATTTCGGATCTGAAGGTGCTGTTTATTTCGGATCGTTGGCTTTCTGTCAGGTATATGTTGAGCAGACGAAATCTTATACGTTCGTTCATATTAAATATTTGCCACCAAATTAAAGTCTTAATATTACTGAATTAACAAATTTTTTCATCTTCTCAAACGAATAACGTTGTTATAATATTGATATATTCAGTTTCATCACCAACGTGTTCTAGAATTTTGCGTGAATGGCCGACAACGTTAAATTAATATTATCGTAAAAGAGTTAGCCAGACCAGGATACATGCAACTTGGTTGTTGAAGTCCATTTTTATACAATCGTAGAATACTCTCATGCATTTTCTCGGCAGCCAAAACTGAAGAAAAGGACATTTTGTCAAAGTCTAATTCCAAATTGTTTAACAATGACCAATTTTATCATGAAGACGATTTCCACAATAGTTTAAAGAATTATATTGGAGAAAAATGCAACATTTGTCTGTGTCATATCGAGTGAGTGGTTGAGGAGAACGACGTTTGATTTTTAAAAATTGGGATTATTATATTATGGTGGCATAACAACATTCGGTGGTTACGATCGAAGTCTACTTCCAAATTGTTAAACAACGACCAATTTTATCCTGACAATGATTTTTACAATAGAGTACAGAATTATATTGAAGAAATAATGAAACATTTGTCTGTCATATCGAGTGAGTGGTCGAGGAAAATGAGATGTTAACAAACGTTTGATTTTTTTAAAATTGGGATTATTATATTATGGTGGCATAACAACATTTTATGGTTACGATAAAATGGTGAACGACCAATACATATTTTCAAGAATTAAGTATATTTAAAATTATTATGATTTTACTTTTTTTGAAAAATTATGTTCACTACCCACTCTTTTATCAAACTGTGTTGTGCTCAGCTGAAGTTCGTTGTGCTCAATTGAAGTATCACATCGAGTAGTCAAAGAAAGATCATTGAGTTTAAATATAAGATGAGTTTCATGACTAATCTTTTGACTCGATATTTAAGAATATAAAAAAAAGTTTAAAATAATGAGTGATTAAAGATTGCTCTTGAAGTAAAAATCTAAAATGAGGAAAAGTATTATGTTCGTAAATGAGGAAATACATTTTGCATGAATGGCCGGCAAGACTAATATAATCGTAAAATCAGTAAGCCAATATGCATGCAAATTGGTGGTTGAAGTCCATTTTCGTTTGATAAATATAAACACAATACAGATTGGGAAAGCTTTTGGTAACACAGTTTTTTTCATAACATTAGCAAATTCAAGAGTAAGAGATTCATTAGGAGACCCAAACACAATATCATCAACATAAATTTAAACTACCATGATATTCTTGTTAGTATAATATGCCATAAAACCATTAGTGTTGTCGATTTTGAGTATTTTGTATTGAATCACATATTGTAATATGTACTGTACATATTCATTTATAATGAAATTGTTTCTTGTTTTTTTGCATATGATGCTTCCTCTGTCTTTTCATACTAGTGGATTATCTAAACTGTTCCTCACAAGAGTGGTATCGACCGAGTATCGATATCACGTAATGGGCATGCTGAATGTCTCTGGTGAATATCATGAGATGATATTAATGCAGATGACAATGATAGTCATGTCATTAGAGCATTAGTATGGATTAGCAGTTAGAGAACTGTTTTTCGAACATGACCAAAGCAATGATGAATTACATGCAAAGTATGTGGTCAATGATTCGTCATTTTATTGTAATAGTGTGCGAAGTAGTTTTTTTGACCTGAGACGTCATAGTTGACATTCGATATGGATGCACATGATTCATATGGTGTATAAGTGCGAGACTAATCACGTCTTGCACAATAAGCCGGTTTGGTCATGTGTTGTTTATGTTAGGATGAGAGTGATTGTTAAAATGAGATTTGTTGACTCAATATATAGGATCTTAAGTTTCCGTTAACTCAATCTAGATTCAAGTTCTCAGTCAGACGTCGATAAACGCCTATAAACAAAACCCTTGGCCAGGGAATAATATCAGTCACACGAAAGAGTTTTATGGTGACAAGTTCAGCGCGTAGTGACCGATGATCAGAAAAGATACTGAGTTTAGGGTTTTGACTTCCATGAGCCCTAACTTAGTCGGGATTAGATGAACGAAAGGATATCACCTACATGGTACGTACAATCGGTAATAAACGGTTTGATGAAGATTTTCTTTGTTGCGGTTTAGGGACTATGACATATTACTAGATGTTAACCATAGTTGTTGAGTTTCGAAAAGTTTGAAATTGGATTGAATAGTTCAGTTCTGACTGATGGCTAACACCACAATGAACTGGAGAGGTCACAACTAATAACTTAAGCTTATTCTTGCTAATAAATAGAATAAATATTATCTGCAATAGAGTTAGTACTCTCGGAGATAATATTTAGCCAAAAAGTGTAAACGGTTTACATGTTAAATAGTTTGACGGATTCAAAACCTTAAATAAATGATCAAAATGTAATTTAATATAAATTATATTATTCTATTAATATTAGAGAATAAAAATAAAATTAATCAAAATTGGTTTAATTAATTTTAGGACAAGTTTGACATTAAATTGTTTAATGAGGACAAACTTGTTATTTTATTTTTTACTATTACAAAGCTTGTTGAACAACCTTTGGGAGTATTTGTATTTCATTAAGATGATGAGGGCATTTAAATAAATGAGGCAATAATATATAAAAAGGGTCATTTTCTACTTTGGGTGGTATGAAATGATATTTTTCAAAGAAATTGAAAAATGAAAACAAGCTCTCTCTCTATATTTTTTGCCAAGTAAGGATTCAAAGCTCAAGGATTTGATTCTTTATGAGACCTAACATTTGAAAGATTTATCTTCATCACACATCATCAAAGGATTATGATTAAACTTTGATTTTGTTTAAATTGGTGAAATGAAACCTTAATTGCATGTTTAATTTGATTAAACCCAAAATTGTATGCTAATCACTTAATCAAAACCTTTAATTCTAGTCAACCCATCTAATAAATAAGGTTCGGTCAACACCTCCACGAGTGAATCCTTGATCAACAAGATAAGTGGTTAGCTTATCATACCCATGCCTTAAAAGCTTGCTTCAAGCCATACAGAGCTTTCCTAAGTCTATTTACATGATGAAGGTGTTTGGGATGCACAAATCCCTTCGATTGTTCCACAAAGATTGCTTCTTAAATAATCTCATTCAAGAAGGCACTCTTAACATTTATATGATAAAGTATGAAATTCATACGACACATTACTGACAACAAAATTCTGTTGGATTCAAATTTAGCAACAGAGGCAAATGTCTCATCAAAATCAACTTCTTCTACCTGAGTATAGCCTTGAGTAACCAGTCTAGCTTTGTTTCTAGTGATCACACCACTCTTATCAAATTTGTTCTTGAAGATCTATTTGGTGCCTATGACATTGATATCATTAGGTCTAGGCACTAAGTCTCACACATCATTCCTAACAAACTGATTTAATTCCTCATGCATGACATTTACCCAATATTTGTCTTTTAAGGCTTCTTATACTTTCTTGGGTTCTATTTGAGAGATATAACAAGCACAAGACAAATTATTTAAAACCTTATTTTTAAGTCTATTGCCCTCATGTAAATCCCCAATGATGACATCCTTTGGGTGATTTAGTTTAACCCTAGCAGAAGATTCCTTAAACAACGTGAGATCATCTTTTGAGGTGTGTAAATGTGTTTCCTTATACTCATTCCTAGAAGATGATTCTTCGAGTTCACCTAAGTTAACACACAAGTTCACAAGGGTTGTCATCTATCACTACATTATAGAACTTCATCACATACTTAATCCTAAGATTTTAAACCTAGTAAGCTCTACTATTTGATTAATATCCTGAGAATATGCCTTCATCACTCTTTTTATCAAACTTTTCCAAGGGTTCTCTATCCCTTAAAATGAAACACTTACTGTCAAATACACAAAAGTACTTAACAATAGGCTTTTTATTTTTCTAAAGCTCGTAAGTAGTCTTATTAATTTCTGGTCTAAAATAGATCCTATTAATAATACCCCAAAAATGTAGAGCCAACTTCTTGTTGTGGATCATTACACGAGCCATTTCTTGTATGACTTGATTCTTTTTCTTAGCAATTTCATTTTGTTAAGGAGTAATAGGTGCTGAAAACTCATGTTAAATTCCCTCATCATTACAAAAATTTTCAAAACTAGAATTTTCAAATTCTCTTCCATGATCACTCCTAATTCTAGTTATGGTACATTCTTTTTCATTTTGTAGTTTCTTGAACAAGCCAAAAGCTTGTTCAAAGGCCTCAGATTTTCTCTCAACAATATCGCCCATGCAAAACGGTGAAAAATCATCAACTACAACCATGATGTATCATCTTCCACTAAAACTTTCAGTCTTAGTTGGTCCTATTAAATCCATGTGTAACAATTCAAGAGGGCATTTAGTTATAATTCCATGAGTTCTTTTATGAGTAGATCTAGTTTGTTTACCAATCTGACATGGACCACAAATAGTGTTCTGATATGTCTATAACCTTTGCATTCATGACATTTCCATTCTTGAGAGAATTTCATGTCCTTCGTAACTCTTCTAGCAAATCTCTTGCTTTTTCTTTTTAACAAGATTCTTACTATTGTGGAAGATTCTTTCTTCGATCTAAATAATTTTTTGAACTTCTTGACAAACAAAGCCATCTCTTCATCACCAGATGACTCTTTATCAGATTCTATCACATTTTTTTCCTTGACTATCTGAAGTGTTATCGATTTAAACTTCTTAAGTAGAGGAAAACTGAACTCATAAGTTTGAAGAAAACCAACTAATTCGTCTATTTTCATAGAATATAAGTCCTTACTTTCCACAATGGTAGTTACCTTAGGACTAAACCTCTCAGGTAAACTTTCAAGAACTTTTTTAACTACACGACTACGTGAGATTCTCTCAACTAAATTAAAGCTAGAGTTCACTATGTCATTTAACATACCATAAAACTCATCGAAACTTTCATCATCTCTCGTTCTAATATCTTCAAACTTAGACGTGAGAAGCTGGAGTTTTGAGTTCTTAACATTCTTAGTTCTCTCATGAGTGGTCTCAAGAATATCTCAAGCCTCCTTGGAAATCTCAAACATAGATATTCTCTTGAACTCTTATGCTAAAACTGCTATAAAAACAACATTCATAACTTTGCTATTTTGCATTTTGGTCCGACAATTCATCTTTAGTCCAAAGACTAAATTCTTTAAAAGTGGAAACTCTCTTAATGAAAATAGTAGAACTTCACGCTTTCTCACAAGACATTCACACTCGTTCATTTATAGCTTTAAGAAAAACTCACACCCTCGCTTTCTAATAGGGATAATTATTCCCATCAAAATATGGTGGAACAAACAATCCCTAAGATCTATTTTCCATCAGACAATAACTAAAGGTTAATGATCAAAATTAAACTCTAATACTAATTGAAAAACTTATATTTAGACCCTAAAACACATGGGGGCAGTGAAATGTTATTGACAGTGAAAAATTAAATAAAACGAAAAATTAAAATACATTAAAATTTGCTGAACCTAAATCTATAAATCTCAGTTAACAGAACATCACAAACAACAACAAGTTATATCAAAAGCAGTAAACAAATGCAAGCAAAAGACACGACAATTTGTTCATGAATGGAAACTTTGTGAAGAAGGCTTCACAAGATAAAAACCTTCCGGATTGATAAAGGAGTCACTAAAATATTCTAATAATAAGAAGAACTTATAACCAATAATTTTTGTACAAGAACTCTTGATTCCAAAATCAGACCAACTTGACAAGTGAAGTACTTCAAATAATCCGGTGCTCGAAACTCCGAGACATTCTTTCTTCAATTGGAACTCATGAACGACTCGTTTTTATGACTAAAATTCTAGCCACCAATAACCCTCAAAACTCTGAGAACTTTTCAGTTGGATTTTGTTAAAACTCTGAGAACTTTTCAGTTGGATTTTGTGTTTAAAAGATGTGATGTTTTACTCTCAAAAGAAATAACAAATTAAATCTTATTCACTAAGAATAAGATTAGTTTCTCACACAAGAAATTAAGAAAGAAATGACCTTTAACTTAGAGAAGCTTTGTGTATTTAGAGAGCTCAAAACCTTGATGGCTGCTCAAAAACCTAACTCGAAATGAGTAAAGTTTATGTGGTATCGCAGTCCCACTCAGGCAGCAACCTGGCGGTAGTGTGCTAGGGCTTGGCCGCCCGAGCGGCAACCTGGCCTTTTCTTGGCAGTAAGGTGCTGGAGCTTGGTCGCCCGGGCTGCAACCTGGCCGTGTCTTGGCAATGAGATTCTGACTTCTTGTCTTGTCTTACTTGATTTGTGTTTGATCTTCCACTATGCACAGTCTTAATATACAATCTCCGTCGAACTTGGCGACCATCAATTATGCCACATTTTGGAAATAGAATGAGCCAACTCAAATAGATCCTAACAAAGACAAAGGATTTAAGGAAGATGAATGAAGAAGATTTGGAAAGATTTCTATGCAAGTCTTTGAAGCCATGCTCATACATGGTGGTTGTGGTGGATGATGTCTGGGAGACAAAAGCTTGGGAATGACTGAAAAAGAACCCTTCCACATAACATGAATCGAAGTAGAATCACTATCACCACTCGTATCAGAATAGTTGCTGAGTGTTCGGATGACAAATATCTTCATGAACTTCGATTTTTATGAAGAGATGGGAGTAGGGAGCTTTTCTGTCGTATAGCCTTTCGGAACTTTAAAAAAGACGAAGTATTGGAGAAACTGAGAGGGGAGATGGTAGAAACATGTGGCGGCCTAGCCCTTGCCATAGTTGTATTGGCTGGGCTCTTAACTAAAACGAAGGCAGAAGAGTGGAATAAGGTGCGCGATCACATTTGGCGAGATTTATGGAATGAATCGATCCATATAAATTATTTATTAGATTTAAGCTTCAATGATTTGCCTTATCAGTTGAAGTTGTGCTTTCTCTACCTGGGCCTTTTTCCTGAAGACCTCGAAATCAATGTGGAGGAACTAATTCTATTGCTTGTGGCTGAAGGCTTCATTCCTTAAGAGGAAGATCAAACAAAGAAGATGTGACTAAGAATTACTTGGAAGACTTGATTAACAGAAGCCTGATTCAAGTTGAGAAGAGATATGGGGGCAGGATTGCAACATGTCGTGTCCATGATCTTTTGCGGAATCTGGCAATTCAGAAGGCAAAAGAGCTAAACTTCTTTTACATGTATGACGAAGTCAAGCAATCAACTTCTTCTAATTCATTTATGGCATCTTGCCCACGCCTAGCTGTTTACTCTTGCTCAGAGAATTGGTCTTGGCATCAACACTGTAATCCTCTCTCACTTTCTTTCTTCTTCTTCTACCAACAACAGGACAGTTTCATCCGAACAAAAGATGTCTTCACGCACTTGTACACAAGATTCAGGCTATTAAGAGTGCTCAACCTCAAATGTTACGGTTCCTGGATACCCGAAGATATTGGTAATTGAATCACTTGAAGTATTTGGGGTTAAGTGATACATCTATGAACAAGCTCCCACAATCCATTGTCAACTTACGGAACCTACAAACTCTGTACGTATGTGTTGGTGACATTTTTGTCCAGCTACCAACTGATATTTTCAAGTTGAAGGAGCTGAGGCATCTGATAGGAAACTTTACAGGTCCTTTGCTGATAACAATTTTCCGCACCTTCAGACTATGAAAAGGTTAGAATATGAAAGCTGGACAAAAGTTGATACTGAAAGCTGGTTGATGAGAATGGAGCCCTATGAACAATCTCCTCTGATCACAGATTTGCGGTCGAATGATGTTTTAGAAAATGCAGAAAGAACACTCTGTTTGTATATGAACTTAAAGCACCGAACAATTAACAAACAAAACTAAGAAGCTAATCAAATCAACAAACATCAAATGAACAAGATGATTTTACGTGATTCAGCCAAGATAATTGGCTTACATCCACGGCAAGAATACCACACAATCTTATTACTTCCTTGATAAACAAAGCAATACAACCAGAACCACCAGAGAGTAATTTTCCAGAAAGAAAGAAAATGGAAACACAACTTGTAATCTTCTCTTCTCTCACCTCTCTGTTTTTATAGCTTCCAGAAACAAGAATCTGATTTTGGCTTCTTGATTCCTTTATTTTAACAGCTAATTTCGTTAACTGAAAAACTAACAAAAAAACGAATTTTGTTTTCCAGCATGCCATGTCACAGCTGCCATCTCAGCTTCAATATTATCATCACCTCAATCTGAACTTGAAACACCAAAATCTCCACACTTGTTAATCTTCGGGAGCTGCACATCTACAGGTCAATTAATTCTGACGAAACGGTGTTCACTTTAGATTCCATTGCAAAACTGAAAAGCCTTCAAATTTTATCAATTCCTATACGTTTCGCTTTTGTTTCATTGGAACCACTCGGTCATTGCCAATATCTCAAAGATTTGACATTAAAAGGGAAAATAGAGAAATTAACAAGAGACATGCAGGCTCTCTTGCCAAATCTCCAGTGTCTAACGTTATTGGTTTATGGTCTAGAGGAAGACCCGATGCCTGCTTTAGGAAAGTTGCCGAAGCTCAAGATTCTTGACTTGAAACTCGGATATACCGGTAGAATGAAACTGATCTGCACGGCTAGAAGTTTTCACTACTTCAAATTTTAGAACTTGGGTTTTATGCTAGTATAGAGGAGTGGCAAGTAGAAGAAGGAGCTTTTCCGATGCTTAAAGGCTCGAGTTTGAACGTCCCCGATGGCTCCAACGTCAGAATCCTGAAAAATTGAGATCAATTCCTCTTCCGGGAAAATGGAATGACAAAGATGAAGTAGACCCTTTCTGGTATTAAATGAGTTAAGCTACTCATTTCAGCTGATCTGATCGTGGTCAATATTAATTGTTGTGGGTGTTATTTTTTCTTTTCACTTTTTGTTCCCTACTGTTGGGTATCGAATTTTATTTGGTGAGTAGAGAGTCTTATGCAGTACTTTTCTTGTACAGTGATTGTGCTCCTTCACTATTTCAGTTTAATTTTGATTTTCTTAATGATCAGCGAAGTGGCATAGTTTTATTCGATTTGAATGCTAGCCCTTCCTGCATATTATGCATTAAAGAATTTATAATATTTCTCTGCAGTTTAATAAAAATACAGTTAATTTGTGGCTGTAATCTTAGAAATCGAGCAGTAAAATGGAATAAACACAACCGTGGAAGACTGTTTTTGTTCTCCATGGTGTGTTATAATTACAACTGATATAACAATGTTACATCAATTATCATATTAATTTATATAAAACAAATTTTATAAGAATTTGAATGAAGATTAATGTAACATATAGAATAATTAATTGTGTATCCCAAAAATCGATGTATTGTGTAATTTTACAATTCTCATAGTAAATATGTTAAAGCTTTCTAGTTGATGCAATACATCTTTCTTATTATGATAAAACAAATTTCCTTCTTTTTTTTTTAACTATTACTATTAAGAAAAATATTAATTTTTAAACACCAACGTATAAATTAATTTATATACGTATAAAATCAATTAACAATACTTTATATTATAAAATTGTATATAAATTGCAATACATGTATTCATGTTTATACATCATTTGATAAATATATATATATTTAATATTCAAGTAAACAAAATTTTAAATTATGTATACATATCATTTTATAAGATTTTTAAGATGTAATGAAGGCAATGCAGTACACGTAAATTGATATTAAATTGGTAAATGTCAATATTTTTAAATGGAATTAAAACATAAAGATGATAATCATTATATTTTTAAAGCAATGTCATGATTCCAAAGAAATGACCCCAATTCGGTAGTCCACCAAAGTGGACATGGTATTCTTTATATTTTTCATTTGTCTTGGTAAGAAATTCTGGCGCTACTTACAAGTCTTAACCTTAAAAATGTCGCCCAAAATGAATATTGTTTGATCAGCGGACGAAGCAAAGCTGCTTGGCATTATTGCAAGTAACAGCTCTACATTTAAATTAATCGGGCCGGCAAAGTTTCTTGTTCATTTATGTATCCTACGTATAATTCCATTGGATCAAAGAATTTATCTTCTCAATTTTTATCTAATTACTTTCTTTCTTTCCTTCTGTTCCAGAGGAAAGAAAAAGAAAAGGGGAACAATGGTTGATGCAGTAGTCTCGTTTGTAGTGCAAAGGATTGGGGACTATCTCATCCAAGAAGCTGTGTTCTTGCAAGGAGTGAGAAATGAAGTGCAGCTTTTGAAGAATGAACTTGAGTGGATGCAATGCTGTATACGGAACGCAGAAGAAAAACAAAATGAAGATGCTTTGATACTCAAATGGGTATCTGATGTCAGAGACA
Organism: Cedrela odorata; assembly: GCA_035584115.1. Lineage (NCBI taxonomy): Eukaryota > Viridiplantae > Streptophyta > Magnoliopsida > Sapindales > Meliaceae > Cedrela > Cedrela odorata. The sequence goes on along the minus strand of JAXCLQ010000005.1, from coordinate 2,150,515 downwards.
TTGCTCATGATACTGAGAATGTCTTGGATAAATTCATGCACGAAGTTGTTGATCCTGGAAGTTCGAATATGGTCCAAGTCTATGGAGAGAGGACTCAGAAACGAAGCCAAGGATTCTTTGCTTTAATGAAGAAGTGTTCTTGCATATTCGATAAAGAGTCCGGACTCTATGAGAAAGGCAAGGAAAAGGCCAATCTGTACGGCATAGGGAAGGAGATTGAAGCACTCAGAAACAGAATCAATGATCTCTCTCGCAAACGTGAATTATATGGCCTTGAAAATTTCGGTAACAAGAGGGAAGGAAAGAGTAATGCTCTGGGTAGATTGAAACAACTACGAAGAGTGCCCTCCTTTGTAGTTGAAGAGAAGGTTATCGGCTTTGAGGATGATGCTAACATATTATTAGCCAAACTTCTGGACAAGGAGCCACATCGTTTTGTAATTTCTATCTTCGGGATGGGTGGTTTGGGCAAAACAACTCTTGCTAGAAGACTTTACCACAACAATAATGTCAAGAATAAATTTGATTATCGTGCATGGGTTTATGTATCTCAGGATTACAGTACTCAAGACCTTCTCATAAGAATTATAAAGTCTTTCAAGTTTGATATTAAGGGAGAGGCGTTACAGAAGATGAATGAAGAAGATTTGGAAAGATTTATTTATAAATCTTTGATCAAATGCTCATACTTGGTGGTGGTGGATGATGTGTGGGAAAGAGAAGCTTGGGAAAGCCTGAAAAGAGCTTTTCCGGACAACATGAACGGAAGTAGAGTAATTATCACCACCCGCATCAGAGAAGTTGCTGAACGTTCGTATGATAGAACACATTTCCATAAACTTCGGTTTTTAACACCAGACGAGAGTTGGAAGCTTTTCTGTGAGAAAGCCTTCGCGGACTCAATTGCAGACGAAGAATTGGAGAAACCAGGAAGGGAGATGGTGCAAAAATGTGGCGGCCTACCCCTTGCTATTGTTGTACTGGCTGGGCTCGTATCTATTAAGAAGCCACAAGAGTGGCATGTGGTGCGCGATCACATATGGCGACATTTAAGGAACAATTCGATTCATATAAATTATTTATTAGCTTTAAGCTTCAATGATTTGCCTTATCAGTCGAAGTTGTGCTTTCTTTACCTGGGTCTGTTTCCAGAAGACTTTGAAATAAATGCGGAGGAAGTGATTCGATTGTTCGTGGCAGAAGGTTTGGTTGTACAAGATGAAGCTCAAACAATGGAAGATGTGGCTAGGGATAACTTGCATGAGTTGATTAACAGAAGCCTGATTCAAATTGAGAAGAGATATTGGGGTAGGGTTGCAACATGTCGTGTCCATGATCTTTTGCGGGATCTTGCAATTCAAAAGGCAAAAGAGCTAGACTTCTTTCAAATTTATGATCAAGCCAAGCATTCAATTTCCTCTTCATACAAGTCATCTTCTCGGCGCCAAGCTGTTTACTATTGGATTGACTACTCTTCGACTAATAATTGTCCGTGGTTTCGACGTGGTAATTCTCCGTTACGTTCTCTCTTCATCTTCGACCAAAAAAAGATGGGGTTTGGCGAATACGATATGTTAAAATCCTTGTGCACAAGATTCAATCTATTAAGAGTGCTCAATCTGGAGGGTTTCACCAGCTGGAGCTTATCTGAAGACATTGGAAAGCTGATTCACTTGAAGTTTTTGGGGGTAAGCAAAACATTTAATCAAGATCTCCCACGATCGATTGTCAAATTACAGAGCCTAGAAACCCTTTACGTAAATAATAGTATGTCGGAACTTGAGATACCGTCTGATATTTTTAAGTTGAAAGAGTTGAGACATGTAATAGGAAATTTCAGAGGTCCTTTGCCCATAGACGATTTGACAAACCTTCAGACTTTGAAAAATGTGGAGTATGAAAAGTGGACAATAGTTAATACTGAAAAGCTGGTTAATCTTCGGGAGCTGCATATGTGCCGGCGAAGCGGGACGGAAGAAAAGGTATTCACTTTTGACTCGATTGCGAAACTGAAAAACCTTCAAATTTTATCAGTTGCAATACATACTTATTCTTCTTTCGCTTCATTGAAGCCACTCTCTCATTGCCAATATCTGATAGATTTGAGATTAGAAGGGAGGATAGAGAAGTTTCCTGGAGATATGCATGCTCTTTTGCCTAACCTCCAATGCCTGTGTTTAATGGTTTTCGAGCTCAAGGAAGACCCGATGCCTGCTTTAGAGAAGTTGCCGAAGCTCATGTTTCTTGATTTGTATCTCAAATATTACAGTGGAAAGAAACTGATCTGCACGGCAAAAGGTTTTCCTCGACTTGAAATTTTAGAACTGGGTAGTAATGGGTCTATAGAGGAGTGGCAAGTAGAAGAAGGCGCTTTGCCAATGCTTAGAGGCTTGAGAGTCCCACATAGCTTTAGCTTTAGAATATCTGGAATTCCTGGAAAATTGAGATCAATTCCTCTTCCGCGAAAATGGAATGACAAAGATAAAAGAGACACTCTCTGGTATTAAATGATTTGAGCTAAAACATTTCACCTGATCTGATTGTTATCATTCAATGTTGTGGGTGTTATTTTCTCTTTTCAGATGTTGTTCTTTACCGTTGGGTATTGAATTTTGTTTGGCGAGCACAGAGGATGCTATACTTTTCTTGTCAATGATTGTGCTGCTTTAGTAATTTAGTTTTAGTTTGATTTTGTTAATGATCACCAAAGTGGCAAAATTTTAATTCAATTTGAATGCTAACCTTCCCGCATATTATGCATCAAAACACTTAGATTTCCGAAGGCTCAATAAAAAAATTAATAGCATTACTTATCAAACCTTTACTTTAGCTAACTAAATTTGTATGTCACTCTTCAGATTGTGTTGTCTAAATTATATCTTGTGACGCGAAAACCTGTATTGTATCCCTAATCCTTCGAGGTTATGACCAGCAACCCCAACACCCCTAAAAGTACGCAAGCCAAAAACAAAAAACACAAGTTAATAACTTAATGCAAATGTCCAATAAGACACTAAAATATTTGTTAAATGATTTTGTTGTTGGGAAAATGTACAATTGGAAGCACTCAAACATCAATACGTTGTTGAGAGTACTATAAAATTCCAACAAAAGCAAACCTTGATAATAGGCTTTTTAGTCATGATAATTGTCGCCCAGCCAGCATAAGGCAGGAAACTGCAGAGGGAAGAGATAATTGAACATTATGAAGATCAAGCTAATCAGAAGAATAGAAGGGCTTTATGGAAAGAAAATAGCCCCCTTGAATATAACAAACTGCCGCAGAAAATTGTAATGTTGTCAAGGCTAATGGGCTAAGATTGGCTAGGCAAATTGGTCAAGTCATACAAAACCAACAACTAGGACAAAATCATTCATTTTGACTGACAGCTATTCAAGGAGTGAGACATTTTTAGAAAGTTTATGACGTCTAAATGTCCACCAACTCCAGTGGATAACATGAGTTCATCAGTAGATAATAACAGCCTACACTAAAATAATACACAGATTCCAACTTATGTCACCAAGGACAAAATTGGCTAAAAGTTGTCTCTAACGAGTTCATAAGCAATGCGTCATACAAACTAAATCACAACTTCGACAACACGAGTTAATTCCTGAAGAATGTATAAGAGTTGTTCTATTGGTTTAAAAATGTAAGTTAAGAACTAAAGGAGATCTTTCATAAGTGCCAATTTACCCAACAGCTCTACCCATGATATGTTGTCATTTCAACCAAAATTGGCCCTGAGCATACGACATCCTATCATCGACATCATTATTATCTCCTGCTCAAAGCATCCGATCAAGATGAGACAATTAGTGCACTGAATGAATAATTAAACATACTTGGGAATATTTCCTGTTAGACTTTGTGCAACTCTCTGATGACCTCCAGCAAACTATGTTTGCTTTCTATATAAGAACAAATTCTTCAAACATCAAATAATAAATGTATTTATGTATAAAAGATTCATGTTTAGAAAAGCTTTTAGTGCTCAATAATCAAGTAGGAACTCCATAATGGCAACAACTACCTAGAAATGAAAAATATGGTACCTTTTGTGAGGATATCAACTTCACCAGTCCGTTGCCGTTCATGAACCTACCAAGGAGTAACGAAACACATAAGACACAAATTTGTTGTTTAAAATAACATCAGATAATAAATTATAACTCATTTCAATATTTGAAGAACAAACACCAATTTTAAACACTATCAGAGCATAATGTTAATCAATTGCTTTAAGACTGCAACTTGTCCACATTTTTATTCATTGTTATTTTTCCTAGTCTTCAGGAAGTGGTTAGTTTAGTTATTTACATGTTCTTGAGTCATGGCCAATAAGTAGGATCATGATTTTAGTGGTTAGTTGTTTTTTAAGTCTATTTATGTAATCATTGATAAAAGAGATTTTATGCTCCTTCATTCAAAATCATCTCTTGGGTTCTTTCTCCTGTTACTATTTTTTGTCTCTGTTTTCTGTTGCAATATTAAACAACAATTGGTATCATAGCTCTCTTCTTAAGGGACCTGAAAATTTTTAAGATTGAATCCAAGTGGTTGCCATGGATGCAGAAACCAGTTTTTCATCGATCGCTCCTCCAGTTTTCGATAGTGAAAATTATTAGATCTAGGCTGTAAGGATGGAAACTTATCTAGAAGCCTTGGATATCTAGGAGGGCAGTGGAAGAGGACTATAAAATTCCTCATGTACCAAACAATCCCACCATGGCTCCGATTAAAAATCACAAGGATAAAAAAAAAAAAAAGAAATCAAAGGCAAAGGCCTGCTTGTTTGTTGTTGTCTCTTCGACTATATTCACTCGAATTATGTCTTTAAAGTCAACCAAAGCTATATGGGATTATCTCAAGGAAGAATATGAAGGAGATGAATGAATTAAAGGCATGCAGGTGCTGAATCTCATCAGAGATTTTGAGTTGCAAAGGATGAAAGAATCAGAGTCTATTAAGAACTACTCTGACAGACTTCTAAGCATAGCAAACAAGGTAAGATTGCTTGGCTTTGAGTTTACTAACTCAAGAATTGTTGAAAAAATTCTTGTATCTATGTCAAGGAAATTTAAGGCAACAATAACCACCTTAGAAAATACTAAGGATCTGTCTAAGATTACTTTGGTAGAATTATTAAATGCCTTGAAGCATAAGTGCAATGAAGAATCATAAGGGAAGATAGAGTAGCTAAAGGTGCACTGCCTGCCAAACACAATGATTACGGAAAGAACAAGAAGAAGAAAAATAAGAAGAATCAGCTAACTAATGGAGAAAATATTAGAAACTAAAACAAAGGCAAGGTGGAAAACTAGAAGGGAAATTATCCTCCATGTAAGCATTGTGAAAAAAAAAAAAAAAGGTCATTCACCCTTCAAGTGTTAGAGAAGACCAGATGGAAGGTGCAGTAAATGCAATCAACTTGGCCATAAAGCTATAATTTGTAAAAGTAAAATTCAACAACAAGAAGTAGAAGCTCAATTTGTTGGAGAAGAGGATAAAGATAAGCTTTTTGTTGCAACATGTTTCTCAAGCAGTAGCTCGAATTAATGTTGGCTAATTGACAATGGCTACACAAATCAAATGATTCACGATAGGGAGCTTTTCATGGACTCGAAGCGTACTGACACCCCTAAAGCCAAAATTGGAAATAGAGACAACATAGTTGTAAAAGGACGAGGTATTGTTGCAATACCAAGCTGTTCAAGTACAAAGTTTATCACTGATATACTTTATATTCCTAAAATTGATCAAAGTTTGTTAAGTGTTGGTTAACTAATTGAGAAAAGCATCAAAATTACTTTTAAAGACAAGCACTGCCTAATTAAGGATGTAGTTGGTCAAGACATGTTTAAGGTAAAAATGACAGGGAAAAGCTTCACATTTAATCCATTAGAAAAGAAGCAAGTTGTTTTTTTAACCAAAGAAAATGTCACAGAGGTTTGGCACAAGAGACTGGGCATTATCACCATCAAGGTCTGACAAATGGAAGCAAGGATAATGGCAAATGATTTGCCTGAGTTTGATGATCAGTTTCTAAGTTATATGGCATGTCAATTTAGAAAGCAAAATAGAAAGTCATTTCCTAAGGTTACTTAAAGAGCATCAAAAAAGTTGCAGCTGATTCACACCGACATAGCAGGTCCTCAATGGACACCTTCACTTAAAGGTAGTCTTTATTATGTTGCATTCATTGATGATTTCACCAAGATGTGTTAAATTTTCTTTCTAAGCAAAAGTCAGAAGTAGCTGGTGTTTTTTGGAGATTCAAAGCTAGAGTTGAAAATGAGAGTAGCTATAAAATACAAACTATCAAATATGACAATGGGAAAGAATACACATCTAGAGCATTCAACCAGTTTTGTGAAGAAGCAGGCATTCAACATCAATTAACTACTCTCTACACTCCACAATAAAATAGAGTTAGTGAGAGAAGAAACAGATATATATTGGAAATGACAAAATGCATGATATACGAAAAAAATTTACCAAAGTAATTATGGGCTAAAGCGACAAATACAACAATTTTTCTTTAGAATAGGTTTCCTACAAAGGCAATGACAAATCATACACCATTCAAAGCCTAGTTTGGATATAAACTATCCTAAAATTCCTTAAGATATTTGGTTATTTATGTTTTACTCATGTCTCACAAGTTAAGAGAGATAAATTGGATAAAAAGGTAACACCAAGCATTTTTGTGGGATATAACATGATCACCAAAGCATATAAGGTTTTCCAGTCCCAAACAGGAAGTATTGTTATCAACTGGGATGTGCATTTTGTAGAATATGAAGAATGGAATTGGGATGATATAAGCAAAGCCAATCAAGCTTCAAATGATGTGAAGCCCAATTTTCCTTTACAAAACTTTGTTGAACAAAGCTTTAAAGATTAGCAAAATGAGATGGTGGAAAACATTCCAGTCAAAGGCATTAGATTGCTTTCTGATGTTTATTAGAGATGCAATATTGTAGTTTGTGAGCTTGCAGGTTTTGAAGAAGCAAAACTTGATCAAAACTAGATAATTGCAATGAAAGAGAAGCTGTACATGATCAAGAAAAACAAGACATAGCAGCTTGTTGATAGACCTCAAGATAAAAAAAGTCATTGCGGTCAAATAGGTGTTCAGAACCAAGCTTAATGCTGATGGCTCTATCAACAATCACAAGGTGAGGCTTGTGATTTAAGGCTACACTTAGATTTTTGAAATGGACTACTCAGACACATTTGCACCAATGGCCAGGCTAGACACTATTAGATTGCCACTTGCAATTGCAGTACAAAAAAATTAGAGAATATATCAACTAAATGTCAAATCTGCCTTCTTGAATGGAGTTCTACAAGAAGAAATATACAATAAGCAGCCTAGAGTTTTTGTGAAGGAAGGTGAAGAAGATAAGGTTTACCTTATTAAGAAAGCTTTCTACAGTTTAAAGCAAGCTCCAAGAGCTTCGTATAGCAGAATTGATGAGCACTTACTGAGTTTTAAATTTATCAAAAACTTGTTTGAATCCACACTTTACGTCAAGTGTGCTGATATGAAAATTCTAGTTGTCTCATTGTATGTTGATGATCTTCTAGTCATGGGAAGTAATATAAATTTGATTGAAAAGTTTAAAAAAGAAATGATAAAGGCTTTTGATATGACTGATCTTGGTCTGATGACATTCTTTCTTGGAATGGAGATTAAGCAGGGAGTGAATGAAGTGTTTATCTGCCAGAAAAAATATGCTAAGGAGATTCTTAAAAAATTTCACATGGAAGAGTGCAAGGAAAAAAGCACTCCCATGAATCAAAAAGAAAAATTGTGTAAGAAAGATGGAGCTGACAAGGTTGACAAAGCAAAATTTAGAGGATTAATTGGTTGTTTGATGTATATAACATCCACAAGGCCAGACATTTTAAATGATGTAACCATTTTGTCTAGATTCATGCATTGCTCAAGTGAGATCACTGGAAGGCAGTAAAGAGAGTAATAAGATACATTAAGGAAACTTGGAATTATGGAATTAAGTTCATGAAGAACAGGGAATTCAAGCTAATTGGTTTTTCTGACAATGATTGGGGAGGCTCAATAGACTACATGTGAAGCACATCTGAATATTGTTTTAACTTTGGACTAGGAAGTTTTTCATGAAGCTCAAAAAAGGAGATAATGGTTCAATCTACAGCTAAGGCAGAGTTTGTTGATACAACAGCTGCTGTAAATCAAGCTCTTTAGTTGAGAATGATCTTAACAGATTTGAATTTGGAGCAAAAACAAATTACATAAATCTTTGTTGATAACCAGGCTGCCATTGCAATATCCCACAATCCAGTTTTTCATGGCAAAACCAAACACTTCAATATCAAGTTGTTCTTCTTGAGAGAAGTGAAGAAAATTGGTGATGTGGTTCTTTGTCATTGCAAGACAGAAGATCAGATTATAGATATTTTTACTAAACCCTTACTGGCTAATAAGTTTAAGTTCCTAAGAATGAAACTTGGAATTTGCAATTCTTAATACAAGGAGGAGTGTTAGTCAGTTGCTTTAGGACTATAACTTGTCCACGTTTTTATTCATTATTATATTTTCTAGTCTTTAGGAAGTGGTTAGTTTAGTTATTTACATGTTCTTAAGTCATGACTAATAATTAGGATAATGATTTTAGTGGTCTGTTGTTTTTTAAGACTATTTATGCAATCGTTGATAAAAGAGATTTTATGCTTCTTCATTCAAAATCATTTCTCGGGTTCTTTCTTCTGTTACTATTTTTTGTCTCTGTTTTTTGTTGCAATAGTAAACAACACATAAAGTTATCAAAGGTGTAAGCTGATTGTACATAAACTTTTCCTACTCTCTCTCTCTCCCTCTTCCTCTCATTCTCACCTAACATTCAGTCATGGATGGTTTATAGACGCTATGCAAATTATATGCCATACTGTTTGGTGAGGGAAACAACACAGCTTTGCCGTCATTGGTTGAGATCAAAGAGAGTAGAAACTAAAAGAGATGTGATTCAAAATATCCTTAAATCTACATGAGATTTCTGATAGTCAAAGTTTCCTAATTTTACCTCTGTTGTTTGTTAGGCATGAGAAAACTATGGAAACATGAAATTTCCATCATTCTTACCTCAATCACTTAATGGACAACTGGAATATAACCTCCCTAAAAAAATGGAAAAGAAATGCCAGCAAAACATGTAGCTGTGGCACAAATGTTCAATGAACATTCAATACATGTAAGGTAGCACATACAAACTGTATGGAAAGGAACTAAAGAAACGGGTAAAAGTAATCAGAATCATACTATCGAAGTAAAATGTAAGAGAAATTCACAAGAGCTACATACTATGTGATTTGAGTAGGCAATGTTATAAGAAAGGCACTTGTCATTTTTATTAATTAACAATTAATGCAAAAATTAACTGTCACGCCTCGATATATAGATCTGAGTATGTAACAACCTCCACACACTCGCGAGGTATAATTCTCACTAATATTCTCCACAAATGTGTAAGGCTCACACATTTTCTAATACCACATACATTTACCGAAAATTTCACAACATCATATATATATATATATACACACATATTTATATACCTACACCATATTCATAATTTTAATATTTTTTTGACAACTCCATAATTATACAAAGCTTATGGATCCTGTCTATACATTTTTAAATCACAATGAAGATCATTGTATACTTAACAAAGTCTTCAATATCCTGCAAACCTCAATTAAATCTATGTCTGGGAAGTGGATTAATAACCTCCTCGTAGTTAACCTTATCTGAAAATATTTTTAAAATAAAAAATAAGTATAAAACTTAGTGAATAGATGGACGTTAATGATCTAAAAACATTTTAAAAAGTAGTAAGAGTATTACCTTTAAATTATATCAAGTCACAGCAAAATTTTTAAATAAATAATTCAGATTAGACAAGTACAAATATCCAATTTAAATCAAACATGAACTTGCATATACATTTTCAATTTATGCTCTCAAAAATCAATACATGAATTGGAAACAAATTTTGTATTTCAAATCTATGGATGTTTCAAATAAAAAAAATTAGGCTTGCTCAGAAACTATTCTTCAAGACATCTTTGATAGACATCTCGAAATCTGCTAACGATTTTTTTTTGTACAAATACATAAAATAATTTTATTAGCCCTCTTGTCAACATTAACCTAGATAAAATGTGCAGTGTAAGACGCCAACTTATTTAGAAATGTAACGGCCTTAGTCTTTCATACGTAACAGCCCAACCGCTATAGCTTGATGGGATTTCTTTGTCCACCAATCATAAATCAGACCTCTTTGGGAATTTTATTCATGTCCAAAAAATATTATCTCACTCCCTTACGCTTCCTCCGAATAAGAGATGAACATCTGTACAGATGCGCTACCAAATGCACGATACACCAATTCAAAACATAAAATTCATTTCACAATGTTCATCATATACATTATGTATTCACATAAAATCATTTCATTTTAAATCCTCCGTTCACAGAAAACAAAATATAGATACTTAAATACATTTACTAAATTTTTCTCTTATTTCTATTCAGATTTATTTTCATTTCATATATAAAATAATTATATGCACTAAATTCATAAAACAGTTAAATAATTCAAAACAGTCTTCAAACATTCACATGTCCACCTTTTGTATAAAGAATATTTTAGAAAAATCAAACAAAATAAAACAAACACTTAAATCGATTATTAAATCAAAATCATTCATTTATAATTCCAACAAAGTTGTGTAAACAATAAAAATTTTATTATTTCATTTAAAAACTTGAAAACGTGTCCATCTACTCACCTGTTATACGCTATTATATTTGATTTAAAGCGTTGGCTTCAAACGCTCGAGTTGACAATCTACAATTAAATGATTTCTCGTTAGAATTTAATATAACACATCTATCTAATAAATAAATAAATATACTATGCTTATATTTGCCACCTAATAAAACCTCAATATGTTTTAATTATCTATTATCTTGAATCTGAAATTTTCTCTGATTTCACTAATTAATTTTGTTATAGGGACCATTTTATCCAATAATGTACATCCTACGCTTGTGACAAATGTGTGCAGTGCAAAACCGACAATGTATCTTAACTTAAGTTTTTGGTGACACACCCTATTATGAGTCTAGTTTCTATCTCATTTTACGAATTTGGATTTCAACTCCAATTACCCAAGTTTTTAACATATGACTTCAGAAAATAAACTACCATTATCGATAGAACATCCATGTTTCAAGTTTTCCTGTGATCTCGTCTTTCGACGAAACGAGCTGATTTTTGGATATGTTATCCTCCTACATGTCTATTTTTCGAAGCTCAAAACTCACTCAGTTTCAATTTTTCCAAGCCCTATCCAAAATTTTTCAACGATTGACACTCCCACATTTCACTCGCAATCTCATCGTTCTATGTTCCGCTCGTGTCTGCTACCACATATCATGTAATTACGCCACATTTTCATATTTTTTTCATGTATCAAACAATCAAATTACAGCCAAGTAAACACACATCCTATATATATATATATATATATATATATACACACCATTCATAACCACGATTAAATCTATAAAAGCCATGCCCATCCAATAACTCTAATATCTCTTCCACCCAATATGACCACAACACTTACAAAACAAATGCCACCACCGTAATTGATTACCATCATTAACCAAATTGAATTGCTAATAAATTGTTACTATCACCGCAAAAGACACCTCTTATCATTTTTTCACAATACATCATAGATCTCAAGATTATGAATAAAAATGGTAAATTTCAATCTTCAACTTGCTTAAGAAAAACCCATTCAAAGTCAGTCATATATGTTTCCATATTTGTTAAAATTCTCTCATCCCATCAATCTCGAGGTACTATCAAGGCAAGCTTTAATTAGTTAGTGCATTTTTATCCATAATCTCTTAGGAAAACAATAAAACATCACAAGTAACATTAATGAAATGGTACAAATCATGGTAGTATATAAATGCAAATCCCAGGATACTAGATTTATAAGGTAAAATGTAAGCTTTTAATTATAAGCAGTTCTCAATTAATTAGATAAAATAAGTAATTAATATATCATCATATTTTTTTTCTATAAGAATGTCATCTCTTGGGAATCATATACTACAAAATCTAACTATTACTCAAGAAATTAAAAATGTGCTATATGTGATCATGAACTAGCAACCCCACCAAATATAAGTACATAATTGATAGAGAAACAACTAGACAAGGAATTTATCGAAAATCAATTGCGTATTTTCTAGTAATTATACCCATAACAAGTAACTACCCAACCAAAACATAATCTTTCAAACTGAAAAGACCATTTTGAACTATATGGTTTTATAACTCCTCTCTTTCCATGGTTTGTCCTCATTGACATCTGCTCCATTTGCTTGCTCTCCTTCTTCCCGTTTCTATTCTTTTTTTATCTTGTCTTAATTTTCCTAAGAAAAATTTTGAAAATAATTCTTTTTGATTTCTTGTTTACCATTCTGACCAACCATAATTCAATCTTACCAAACGGTCTAATTTTAGATAATTTGAACGATTTTACTTTTATGACCAATTACGCGCTATAGTATCCCTCTACAATGTATGTGTTACAATATATAATCACTGAACCTTAAACTCTAAATTCACAAACCCAAAGCTACAGTACTCATGTTTTGTATATTTTAATTTTTTTATTTTTTAAAATTACAAAATAAATAATAATTCACAAAATTAAACTTATTTACAAAAATTTTTTACTATAATTAAATTTACATAAAAATATAAATTTTAAAAAATAAAAGAAGTTATTTTCATCAATTATTATTTATTATGTAAATTTTAATAAAATAAAAATATATTTTAAAAATAAAAAATTAAAAAAAAAACATTATACAAAAGTTTATTGTTTATTTTTAATATTTTTATTATAAAAAATTTAAAAAAAAAATAACTAATATATATAGCTAATAAAAAATTAACAAAAAAATACACTAAAAATATATAGATATATAGATATATAGATATATAACTAATAAAGTACTTTAAAAAAATTTTAAAAATTGAATAATAAAAATGTTGTAGCAACTGTAGCTATTTTTATTTTAATGTTTATTATTTTTATTTTTAAAAATTGAATAATAAAAATACTGTAGCAACTGTAGCTATTTTTTATTTTAATGTTTATTATTTTTATTTTTAAAAAAGAAACAACAAAAATTTAAAAAAAAAACAAAAATTAATTAAATAAATATATTAATTTTTTTAAAATAATTTTTGTTATGATAAAAATATTTAAAATAAAGAAATTGAAAAAAAAAATTTAAAATTTAGTGTATTTTTAATTTTTTTAATTTTTTAATTTTTTAATTTTTTGATTTTTTGATTTTTTAAAATTACAAAAAAAAATTCAAAGAAAAAACATTAAATTTAATTATATAAATTTTATTAAATAAAAAATTGAAACTTATATTAAAAATAAATCAAGAAATAAATTGAAAAATAAATAAATTAAAAAAATATTTTAAAAAATAATATATATTATATTGAATAGTTTTTTAAAATTACAATTTTTTTTATTATTTAAGGATAACAAAATATTAAATTTAATTATATAAATTTTATTTAAAAAAATTAAACTTAAAAAAAAATAAATTTAAAAAAAAACATTAAAAAAGTTTATTATTTATATGATTTTTAATTTTTTTAATTCTTTTAAATTTAAAAAATAAGCAAATAAAAAAATAATTAAAAAAAAAAAGCCACTGGCCCAAGCATGGGGGCCAAAGGCCGAAGCACAAGGCTAAATGCCCGAGCGAAATGCTTTCTCAGGTCAAAGGCCCATTTTTTTAATTATATTAATTTATTTATTTATATTAATTTTTTTTCCTTTTTTTTTGAAAGTCAAGAGCCACTTGGCCTGGTTGGCCAGGCTAGGCCTTGCGCTCACCAAGCTAAGCCTGGTGGTTGTTCATTTTTTTTTAATTTAATTTTTTTAAGTTTCAATTTTTTTTAATAAAATTTAATATTTAATTCTTAAATAGTAAAAAAAAATTTATAATTTTAAAAAACTATTTAATACACTGTATATTAATTTTTTTTGTTTTATTAATTTATTTATTTTTAATTTATTTCTTTAATTAAATTTAATTTTTTTATTTTATTTTTTGAAATTTTAAAAAATTAAAAAATTAAAAATACACTAAATTTTAATTTTTAATTTTTGTTTTCAATTTCTTTATTTTAAATATTTTTATTATAACAAAAATTA
>JAXCLQ010000005.1:2123473-2136092 GCA_035584115.1 Cedrela odorata | reverse complement strand
GGCAGCTGAATTTGGGTTATATCATTGTCCAAAAGATGATTAACGAGTACCGCCACGCATCAATATCATTACCGTAAGGAATGGTTATGACAAAGATTCTGCTGGAATCCGGTATATCGCTTGATGTTGAGAGGATGTACAGGGACCGGATTTGAATAACGTTATAAACAAGAAATCAGATATGGGATTCGAGCTTGTTGGCTATGGTTGGGCTCCATTCAAAAGTAAACGAAGGTGAAGAAGGCCGCAAGCATATAGTTCTCATAACGAAAGGAAACAAGTTGCAGCACTGGAGTGACAATACCACAAGCACCGAGTTCAGGTAACGAACGGGAACATATGGAACGTTTGGGAATGCTCTAAACATGAAAGAAATGAATAACGTGGTAAATTAAATAATGGAAACAATTTATATGAGTAATTTGATAGACGACACAGTTTATTATCCTGCGTGTCAATCATGCATGCAATAAACAGAATTTGTTTTCATTAATTTGCACGTAACATGCATATTACATATGCATTGCATGAAACCTCGTGGATTTAACACATTCCAATACTATAATTAGTATAATTAGGGATGAAAATTTCAGTTCTCGTGATGCATTAGCATTGTGTGGGATTATAAAATAGAGGCGATTCCACGTCTAATTTATTTAATAATCGTATTAATAATTAAAAATTTTAATTTAACATAATTATTAAATAATTAAATAAATTATAATTATATCACTTTATTAATATTTTTTTTATATTGTAATATATTCTATAATATTTATAATACTATTTACTCAAATACCAATTAATTTTATTTTTAGCTAAATACATTTTAAAATGTAATAAATATAACTCAATTTTTAAAAAATATGAAAAATATAAAATAAATTTAATAATTCATTAATAAATTAACACATAATTAATAATATTATAAACGAGTTCAAATTTTAATAACTCTTAACTTAAACTAAATTTAATTAATGGTTAAATTATGTGTCGTATTATTTATTTAATAATTATCTTATTTTATTTCAATCAAACCTATAAAATATTTGTTGAATTCGTACTAATATGACATTTTATGTTAAAATTTGCCATCCCTAATATATCGAACGTCCTATATTGGAAGACAGTTTGTAAAATATGGTAATTATTAAAATTTTAATGGAGTGTGTTTATACGGGGATGTTAGTGTTATTATAAAAAATGTGGGGTGAAAATTTTACCTCCCAAATTCTATTAGACGAAAAAGATCGGGTTACAATAATTGGGCTCCATTATTAATTCTTAACACAGCCCATGAGGTTTCCAAACAAAGCCCAAAACTTAATTCAGGGCCAGCCCATAAAAGTTTAATAAGAAAGAAAACAAAAAAATAGAAATGGAGAGAATCTGAAGCTGCGACTTTGATTTTTGAAGTTGGAGAGAGAGAAGTGAAGTTCAGCTACATTCAATCAAAACTATCTGTTCAAATTTTTTAGATTTCCATATTTTAATCTAAACCCAGTTCGTTTACCCTGTGTAACTTCATATTGGTGGACTGAAGTTTCTATAAGAGCCAAATTCAAGACGGAATGGTGAAATTTTGAACTTGAGAGTGGTGAGATAAGCGTCTTCCTTAAGGCCAAAATCAATATATATATATATATATATATTGTTTTACATTTCTATAAATGATTTTAGAGTTAGGAGTAATTTTTTTCATAGTTTTCATATAGGAGGAGCTTCGTTCTCTTACCAACCAGAGGGCGGCCTGAGTCACCATCTACTGTAAGCTGAAATATCTTTATTATATGAATAAATTTTTAAATTTATATTTCATGTGAAGAAAAATACTCATGAACTTAACTTATTTATTATTACAAGTAAATGTCTTACTTTTTATTATAAATATATATTTGAAAGTCAGAAAAAAAATATATTTTTTTTGTCATATTTAATTGAAGAATGTTTGATTTATGGAGAATGAATTATTTTATTAGTTGATGAATTTCAGATAATTGGATTGAAATATTAAGTTTTGATATATGATTTTCGATTTGCTTGCGTGGCTCTGAAAAATGCTTCATTTTTTTTTTTTTTATCAATTAATATAGTTTCTAGTCAAAGATGACTATTTGGTGCAAATTCTATGAATTTGCGCAGATAAAGTATGAAATTCTTGGATTATATCTCATTATTTGTTTTGCTTTGTTGACTATTGCATAATTATTTCTAAATCCTGGCCGGCCAAGCCACGGGCAGGAATCACTTTTCTCCTTGCAAACAAGGGCTCTTCTAGCATCAGTTGGATTCAGCTCAGCTTTTGAACGATGGTTGATGCAGTAGTCTCATTTGTGGTAGAAAGGCTTGGGGACTATCTCATCCGAGAGGCAGTTTTCTTACGAGGAGTGAGAAATGAGGTGGAGTTGCTTAAAAATGAGCTGGAATGGATACTATGTTTCATAAAAGATGCAGAGGAAAAGCAGGATGATGATCCATTGGTACGCAAGTGGGTATCTGATATAAGAGATATTGCTTATGATATTGAAGATGTCTTGGATAAATTTCTGCTCAAAGCCAATGATGCAGAGAGTCCAGGTGAAAGAAAGCCAGGGTTCTTAGCTCCAATCAAGATGTGTGCCTGCATGTTCGGTAAAGTGAAGGAAGAGGTCCATCTGTACAGCATAGGCAAGGAAATTGAAGATCTCAAGAAGAGAATCGGTGATCTCTCTCGAAAACGTAAATTGTATGGCCTCGAAAAAATTAACAGCAACAGGGAAGGAATGAGCTCTACTATTGGCAGATTGAAACAGCTGAGAAGAACCACATCCTTTGCAATTGAAGAGAATGTTGTTGGCTTTGAGGATGATGCCAACAAATTGTTGGCTAAACTGCTGGAGGAGGAGCCACGACGTTTTGTAATTTCTATCTTTGGCATGGGTGGCTTGGGAAAAACAACTCTTGCTAGAAAACTTTACCACAGCAATGATGTCAAGAATAGATATGATTGCTATGCTTGGGTGTCTGTGTCTCAGGATTATAAAACTGAAGATCTTCTTCTAAGAATCATAAAATCTTTCAATATCATATCTGCAGACAACCTAGATAAGATGCAACAAGAAGATTTGGAGCGATATCTTTATGAATCTTTGCAAGGACGTTCGTATTTGGTGGTGATTGATGATGTATGGCATAAGGAAACTTGGGAGAGCTTGAAAAGAGCCTTTCCAGACAACAAGAATGGAAGTAGAGTAATTATCACTACTCGCATCAAAGAAGTTGCTGAGCGTTCTGATGAGAGAACTCATTGTCATAAACTTCGATTTCTTAGGCCAGAAGAGAGTTGGCAGCTATTCTGCGAGAAAACATTTCAAAACTCAATTGCAGATGAAGGATTGGAGAAGTTAGGAAGAGAGATGGTGCAAAAGTGCAGTGGCCTACCACTTGCCATAGTTGTACTGGGTGGGCTTTTGTCTACAAAGAAGCCACAAGAGTGGCATGCAGTGCGAGATCACATTTGGCGACATTTAAGGAATGATTCAATTCATATCTCCCACTTATTAGCTTTAAGCTTCAATGATTTGTCTCATCAATTGAAGTTGTGCTTTCTTTACTTGGGCATTTTTCCAGAAGACTTTGAGATCAATATTGAGAAAGTAATCCAATTGTTGGTGGCAGAAGGTTTGATACTGCAAGATGAAGATCGAGTAATAGAAGATGTGGCTAAGGATAACTTGGATCAGTTGATTAACAGAAGCTTGATTCAAATAGAAAAAAGATCTTGGGGAAGAATTGTTTCATGTCAAGTCCATGATCTTTTACGTGATCTTGCAATTCAAAAGGCAAGAGAGCTAAGCTTTTTTCACATCTACGATCAAATAGAAACTTCAACTTGCTCCACAAGTATATCACCATGTCGACGACAAGCTGCTTATTTCAAGATCAAGTATTTGCCACTACAGTGTTGTAATCCATTCTCACGGTCTCTTTTGCTCTTCAACCAAAGGTGGGAGGGGAGTTTTGGCATAACGCAACAGTTAACATCCTTATGTACAAGATTCACGTTATTAAGAGTGCTTGATGTCGAGGCTGCGGAATTTATTGGCACCCGGTGGTGGAGATCAAACAGCTTACCTGAAGAGATTGGAAATTTGATTCACTTGAAGTATTTGGGATTGAGGAATTCATGTATACGTGATCTTCCATCTTCCATTCTCAAGTTGCAGAGGCTACAAACTTTGAACTTATTCAGCATGGCAGGGTCCTTTGAGCTACCAACCCAAATTTGTAAGTTGCAAGAGTTGAGACATCTAATTGGAAGTTTTCAAGGGCATTTGCCGATTGAAAATATGACTAATCTGCTGACTCTAAAGCATGTAGAGTTTGGAAGTTGGACTAAAATTAACCCACATAAGTTGGTTAATCTCCGAGAGTTACGCATTGCACCCTGCAATACGTCGAAAGAAAAGTTTGCTTTCAACTCCATATCCGAACTGAAAAACCTTCAATTATTATCTGTGAGACTGTCGGGTGATGATTCTTTTGCTTCATTGCAACCACTCTCTCATTGTCAACGCCTTGTAGATTTGAGATTAAGTGGGACGATAGGGAAACTACCTGCAGACATGCATGAACTCTTGCCAAATCTTGAATGTCTATCATTGATGAAATCAAATCTGAAAAAGGACCCGATGCCTATGTTAGAAAAGATGTCGAACCTGGTTAATCTTTACTTAGGCTTTGGTTTCTACTGTGGGAAGAAACTGACTTGTGTGGCAAAGGGTTTTCCTCGGCTTGAAATTTTATATTTATATGAATTAGAGGAGTGGCGAGTAGAGGAAGGAGCTATGCCTCTGCTTAGAGTCTTAAGGATACCAGAGAATTCTCAGTTTAAGATACCAGAAAGATTGAGATCAATTCTTCTCCCTGCTGAATGGGAATGCCAAGATGATTTCCTTGACTTATTCAACTATCTTGTGTGAATGCATTATCATGGTAATCTTTGTGTATGCTTCCTGTGTTTTATTTTTTTCATTTAATTTCTTTCTTTTTATTGTTAGCTAGGGACTTAAATTATGCTTTTGTTTTGTATAGTATTATCAACTCTCAAAAATCTAACAATACATTCTTAATGATAACTTTAACTCTATGACAAATAATGAATAATTTTTTATTTGATTTTGATATATTAGTTGCTGTAGTTATATGTGCATTATGTGCATCAATATATCGCATGAATAAGATTATATTATTTATTGTTCAGTCTGTTGGATTTGCAGAGGAGCTGCTCAACAGAGATTTATTAAATCTCCTTGAGAAGAGTTTAATTAAACATATTTGTACTCTTCAGATTTGTGTGCTACATACTCATGCATTATATACCAATGATGTCTTCTTTTTTTTGAGTGGAAATTTTTGTTCTTTAACTAATCTTATGTCTTTCTTTTGCATATTTACACTTTTACATCAGGTCGGTTATTAATAGACAGAAAGTGCTCCTTTTATTGTGGCTATGATGACGTTCAAAAGAAAAGTTTCTTCCAACACATTCTTGGATTTTCAGATGATTGTATTCCTTTTGTTTATTTGGGCGTTATAATTTTTAAAGAAAAGCCTAGGAAATGCCATCTACAATGTACTGCAGGTAAAGTTCAGTCTTGGCTTGCGAGTTGGATGGATAAACTTTTGCCTATGGCTGGCAGAGTAGAACTAGTTCAGTTAGTAATTCACTCGATTAGTTTATATCATTGGCTTTCCTCTTTGCTTAACCAGTTGAATTGTTCGGTCAGAAATTTTCTTTGCACCGGATCTTGTTATAAAAGAAAACTTGTTTCTGTTTCTGGATTGCGGGATTGTACTCCAAAAGAAGCTGGTTGGCATTTTTTTTTTTTTTTACCTTAATCTATGACAACTTATTCGTAGCTTATAACATAAAATATGGGATTTATAAGAAGCTTTATGTATTATATTATAAAT
This sequence comes from Cedrela odorata, assembly GCA_035584115.1. Classification (NCBI taxonomy): domain Eukaryota; kingdom Viridiplantae; phylum Streptophyta; class Magnoliopsida; order Sapindales; family Meliaceae; genus Cedrela; species Cedrela odorata. The sequence goes on along the minus strand of JAXCLQ010000005.1, from coordinate 2,130,137 downwards.
CTTACATTTCATATTACAAAATATTGTGTATTTTATTATAGGTTCAATATTATTTACTATTTTATCATCTATACAGAGAAAGTGACTTGTCAATTTCAGACTCTAAAGCATGTACAGTTTGGCCTGTCAATACCGTACATGCGGATTTATAGGAGAAATTTGCCTTATCAACCGTTCTCCTATTTCTTACAGGTAAGCTCAAGTACTTAAAACCCTCGACATTGAGCACTCTTAGCAAGCTGAATTTTGTGCACAAGGGTGTTAAGGATTGCATTATATTGAGCGAATCATCCCGCTGTTGATTGAAGAACAAAAGGGAACGTGATAGTGAATTACAATGTTTAAGCCACGATAACTTTTCCATCCCAGGATAAACAGCGTGTTGCCTGCAGGGTGAAGTATTTGCAGAGTTAGCTGAATGTTTTACGTCGTATTTATGAAAGAAGTTGAGCTCTTTTGCCTTTTGAATTGCAAGATCCCGCAAAAGATCTTGAACTCGGCATGTTGTTACCTACACCCAACATCTTTTATCTATTTGAATCAGGCTTCTGTTAATCAACTCACCCAAGTAATCTTTAGCAACTTGTTCCATTATTCGATCTTCATCTTGTGGTATGAATCCTTCTGCCACCAACAATCGGATTAGTTTCTCAACGTTGATCTCAAAGTCCTCTGCAAAATGTCTCAGGTAGAGAGAGCATAACTTCAGTTGATAAGGCAAATCATTGAAACTTAAAAGCTAATAAGTAGGAGATAATATGAATTCAATCATTCTTTTGCTATCGCCAAAGCACCAGGCGCCACTTTTAGCTTCTTGGTAGATAAGGTGCCACTCAATACAACTATGGCGAGAGGTAGGCCTCCACATTTTTCCACCATCTCCCTTCCCAACTTCTCTAATCCTTCATCTGCATTTGAATTCGAAAAGCTTTCTCATAGAATAGCTGCCAATTCTCATCTGGGCTTAGAAAATCGAAGTTCATGGAGATTAGTTTTCTCGTCTGAACACTCAGCAACATCTTTGTTACGAGTGGTGATAATTACTCTTATTGTTCTTCGGAAATGCTTTTTTTAAGCTCACCCAAGCTTCTTTCTCCCACACATCATCAACCACCACCAAGTTGGAACGTCCTTGTAAAAAATTGTGAAGATATCGCTCCAAATCATCTTCATTCATCTTCTCTATCTCCTTTATCGTGTCTTTGATCCTGAAAGATTTTATTATCGGTAAAAGGTCTTGAATTTTATAATCCTGAGACGCATAATCCAAGCACAACAATCAAATTTAATCTTGACATAATTGTTGTTGTAAAGCTTTCTAGCAAGAGTTGTTTTGCCCAAACCACCCATGCCAAAGATAGAAATTATGTAAAGACGCGGCTCCTCGCCCAAAATTTTATCCAACATGATGCTAACATCATCTTGATAGCCAACAACATTCTCATCAGCTGCAAAGGATGTGGCTCTTCTCAGTTGCTTCAATTTCTCAGTAATTTTCTTTTCTTTCCTGCTCCTACCAATATCTTCATGGCAATATGTTTCGCGTTTACGGGAGAGATCATTGATTCTTTGTCTGAGCGCTTCAATCTCCTTGCCTATGCTATATCTATTAGCTTTTTGTGTAAAAATAATCAAAGTATTTTGACCTTCTCTTCGGAGTCTGATTTCCTTCATCGACTTTGAGCATGAAAGTATCCAAGACATCTTCAGCTTCATAAGCAATGTCTCTGATGTCTGATACCAACTTCCGTTTCATAGAATCGTCATCTTGATTTTCTTCTGCATCTTTTATGAAACATTGCATCCATTCAAGTTCGTTTTTAAGCAACTGCACTTCATTTCTCACTCCTTTTACAAAGACTGCTTCTCGAATTAGATAGTCCCCAATGCTTCGTACCACAAATGTTACAACTGCATCAACCATAGCTCACGACCCTTTTTCTTTTCTTTTAATTTCTTCTTCTACTAGAATGCGAGTATTCATATCTTTTAATGTTATAACTACTTAGATGGAATTTTTAGATCTTAAATATAAGTGAAAAATAAGTTGTAAATATTAGATCATTTAGATTAAATAAAAAATAAATCCTTTTAGATTTTTTTGGGGGTCAATTCCTTCACACTGTCACTCACCCCTTCATTTGATATATCTATTGTATTAAATTATTATTTATCTTAAATCTCTTGTACTAATTGATATGGTATTGATTTACCATTTGTAGTGTTAACAAGCTTAAATAAATTAATTACAATAAATTTAACCTAATTTTGTAGTTAAGACAATCTTACTTGTTTAGCTGTTTTGTTTTATTTTTTCTTTTCTTTTTTTGCCTCCCACTTCACACCCTTGAACTTTTGACTGTGGCTCCTCCTATTCTACTCGTCAAACCCCCACAAAAGAAATTTTCATTAGATTGTTGAACCAATTCAAGTCTATTAGAGCACACATTTAAATTGTGCTAAAACTATGCTACTATGCTGATCATGGAGAAAATTAAACTAAAACTCAAATAGTAATAATGGAATACAATCACTTTGTAAGAAAAGTACTGCATACCCTATGCTCATCCTATAAAATTCCATGCCCAAAAGTTAGGACCACAAAGTGTGAAGAACAATTAATAGTGATCACGAAAAGATCAGCTGAAATGATTAGTCAATACCAGAGAGTGTCGTTTTTATATCCATTCCATTCCCCCGGAAGAGGAATTGATCTCAAATTTTCAGGAATTCTGAAGTTGGAGCTATTTGGGATGCTAAATCTCAAGCCTTTAAGCATTGGCAGAGCTCCTTCTTCTACTTGCCACTCCTCTAAATCTTCGTTAAAACCAAGTTCAAGAATTTCAAGTCGAGGAAAACCTTTTGCAGTGCAGACCAGTTTCCTTCCATGGTAAAATTGGAGGTACAAATCAAGAATCATGAGCTTTGGCAATTTCCCTAAAGCGCGCATGGGGTCTTTCTTGACATTGTAAACAATTAACCATAGGCATTGGAGATTTGGCAAGAGAGCATGCATGTCTCCAGGAAACTTTTCTATCTTCCCTTCTAATCTCAATTGTATCAGATATTGGCAGTGAGACAGTGGCTTCAATGAAGCGAAAGGACAATAACTATCTATTGCAACTGATAAAATTTGAAGGCTTTTCAGTTTGGCAATGGAGTCAAAAGTAAATGCCCTTTCTTCATTCCAGCCTGATCCCCGGCTCATGTGCAGCTCCCGAAGATTAACCAACTTCTCAGTATTAACTTTTGTCCAGCTTTCAGTCTCTACATGTTTCAAAGTCTGAAGGTTTGTCAAATTATCTATCACCAAAGGACCTTTGAAATGTCCTAGTACATGTCTCAACTCTTTTAACTTAAAAATATCCAACGGTAGCTCAAGTTGCCATTCAATATTATTTATGTAAAATGTTTGTAAGCTCCGTAAGTTCACAATAGATCGTGGGAGATCTTGCATAGCTGCTCTACTTATCCCCAAAAACTTCAAGTGAATCAGCTTTCCAATGTCTTCAGGCAAGCCCCAGCCGGCGATGTCGTCGAGATTGAGCACTCTTAACAGCCTGAATCTTGTGCACAAGGGCCTTGAGAATTCTTCGTAAATCTTGCTCTGTTGATGGTTGAAGAAGAAGAGAGAACGGGTCAAAAGATTGCCATGTTGAAGCCACGAACAAGTTTCAGTCCAAGAGTAAACTGCTTGGCGTCGACAGGATGCCAAAAACGAGGAGGAAGTTGGTCGTTTAACTTCATCGTAAATGTGAACGAAGTTTAGCTCTTTTGCTTTCTGAATCGCGAGATCGCGCAGAAGATCATGGACACGACATGTTGCAATCCTACCCCAATATCTCTTCTCAATATGTAGCAGGCTTCTGTTAATCAACTCATGCAAGTTATCCCTAGCCACATCTTCCATTGTTTGATCTTCATCTTGTTCTACGAAACCTTCGGCTACAAACAGTCGAATCAGTTCCTCCACATTGATTTCAAAGTCTTCAGGAAAAAGGCCTAGGTAAAGAAAGCACAACTTCAATTGAGAAGGCAAATCATTGAAGCTCAAAGCTAACAAATAAGAGATATGAATTGAATTATTCCTTAAATGTCGCCAAATGTGGTCGCGCACCATATGCCAATCTTGTGGCTTCTTTATAGATAAGAGACCAGCCAATACAACTATGGCAAGGGGTAGGCCGCCACATTTTTGCACCATCTCCCGTCCCAATTTCTCCAATTCGTCGTCTGCAATCAAGTCCCTGAAGGCTTTCTCACTGAAAAGCTTCCAACTCTCATCTGGTCTTAAAAACCGAAGTTTATGGGAATGAATTCTCTCATCCGAACACTCAGCAACTTCTGTAATGCGAGTGGTGATAATTATTCTACTTCCTTTCATGTTATCTGGAAACGCTCTTTTCAAGCTTTCCCAAGCTTCTTTTTGCCACACATCATCCACCACCAAGAAGTATGAGCATCCCAGCAAAGATTTATAAAGAAATCTTTCCAAATCTTCTTCATTCATCTTCTCTAACTCCTCTCCCTTAATATGAAACTCAAAAGACTTTATAATTCTTACGAGAAGATCTTGAGTTCTGTAATCCTGAGATACATAAACCCAAGCACGATAATCAAATTTCTCCTTGACATCATCGTTGTGGTAAATTCTTCTTGCAAGAGTTGTTTTGCCTAAACCACCCATGCCGAGGATAGAAATTACAAACCGTCGTGACTCGTTGTCGAGAAGTTTCTCTAATAATTTGTTAGCATCATCATCAAATCCAACAACCTTCTCTTCAACCACAAAGGAGGCTGCTCTTCTTAGCTGTTTCAATCTACCAAGAGCATTACTCTTTCCTTCCCTCTTGCTTCCGAAATTTTCAAGGCCATAGAATTCACGTTTGCGAGAGAGATCATTGATTCTATTTCTGAGTGCTTCAATCTCCTTCCCTATGCTGTACAGACTGACCTTTTCCTTGCCTTTTTCATAGAGCCCGGACTCCTTATCACACACACAAGAACACTTCTTGATGAAATTAAAGAATCCTTGGCTTTGTTTATTAGTCCTTGCTCCAAAATCTTCGAGCATATTCGAAGTTCCTGAATCAACAACTTCGAGCATAAATTTGTCCAAGACATCCTCAGTATCATAAGCAATGTCTCTTAAATCAGATACCCACTTGTGTATTAAAGCATCGTCATCTTGTTTTTCTTCAGCGTTTTTAACGAAACATCGCATCCATTCAAGTTCATTTTTCAGCAGCTGCACTTCATTTCTGACTTCTCGCAAGAACACTGCTTCTTGGATGATATAGTCCCCAATCCTTTGCACCACAAACGACACTACTGCATCAACCATTGCTCCCTGCTTTTGTTTTGCTTCTGAAACGGAGGAAAAAATAAATTGGGCACAAATTGCATGCGAAGATAAATTATTTGATTCAATTGAATTATATGTAGGAGATACATAAATAAATAAGAAGAGAACTTTGCCGGCCATTTTAATTTAATTAAGAGCCAACGGAAAGTTGTTGAAAATTTGTGTATTTGCGATAAAACCAAGCAGCCTTGGTTCGTCCACTGATCAAAAAATGTCCTTTTTGGGCGACATTTTCCAGCACAAGACTTTTAAGTAACGTTGGAATTTCTTACCAAGACAAACGAGAAATGGTATAGAATTACTATTTAACATATAATATGGTATAAAATTAACCTATATGGCCTTCAAAGTTTTTTCGGATTGAAATCTTGAAATTGGCTTGTGTTATGGGCGGCAAAATTTTCTTGAATGGTTTGGACAGACTAGTCTTGTGCTCCTGCAAATTCTTGGCTTGGGACTATCCTATCTATAATTTAATTTGTTAAAATACCATTCATATATTCACAGAAATACTATTAATAACTTCTCAATACAAATGTTCGTCAACAAATTTATACACTCTTTAGTAATTTAAGGTTGAATTATAGTAATTTAGCATTGAATTATTAACTGCTATGTATACAAGTTCACATTTTTGAAAAATTAGTAGAGACGTCCGCGTGATAAAAGGAAAAGTAAAATAAAGAAGAGTAATAGTGCATTCAGATTCTCCATTTTTTACATTTTTATAAGAATAATGTGAAGTGAGATTCTTCAGCGTTTTTAATGAAACATTGCATCCATTCAAGTTCATTTTTCAGCAGCTGCGCTTCTTTTCTCACTTCTAATCTGAGATGGTTGCTGCAGAAATCTTTGCAGTATCTTAGGAATCCTCTCCTGATCTCTCGGTGGTTGGTATGCCTGCTAATCTCTAACAGAACTTAGAGGAATGGCAAGTAGAAGAAGTAGCTATGCCTATGCTTAGAAGGTTGTAATTCTCATCACGCAGAAGTGTCAGGTTTTTGTTTTTATACTTCATTAGGCTATGAGATATGGAAATATGGTGTCATGCGCCGAGAAAGCGTTTAGAATCCTTGTTGAAGGAAAATATGCATCAGGTTCCAACGTTTACAAATATTAATTCATTGATACTTTTAACTAATTATCTTTCTGAAAAAAAAAAATTTTAATAGAGAATAATTATTCTATTGATTCTTTCAATTGATCGTGTCTCTATTTATCGAAGAAATAAAATACTAAAACTAAAATATTTATTTCATAATTTTAGGAATATATTTTCTATATACAAAAAATTTACTT